>JAIPRL010000282.1:0-62593 GCA_025469235.1 Pemphigus obesinymphae | reverse complement strand
TATTATTATTATTATTATTATTATTATTATTATTATTATTATTATTATTATTATTATTATTATTATTATTATTATTATTATTATTATTATTATTATTATTATTATTATTATTGTTATTATTATTATTTATTGTTATATACACCTGACATGTTGTATAATGTCTATACGTTCACCACGTGAGTCGTGTAATTTATTTCGTCGGCATTACGGCGCGATACTCTTTCGAGGGGAGGCGAAAAAATGGCGATGCACTCGGCGGCTCCTGCGTTCGAGTCCGATATAGCCCTCTGGAGAGTCGTTGCCCAGTTTTTAACGGCTGTCGCGGCTATGATTTGTGTACCGCTCGGCGCAGAACCTATCCGGCCGAAGAATTAAACGACGAAAGAATACACCGCGCGCAATAATAATAATAATAACAATACAACAATATGTGCATACGTGAAGGTATATTTATTTGAAGAAAAAAATATACGTTGTACACCAACACTGTACGATATTATAATATACGTTCGGTGACGTGTGTAGTTTGGAAAGAAAAGTCAATGCCGGTATGTTTCCGATATTCGAGAATTAGATTTTTCCGATTTTTTGAAAAAAAAAAAATAATAAAAAAATGTATAATACAAAATGTCATCGCAGTCATCCCCGTTTCCGCAACCCGTTCTCCAAACGGTACACTGAAAAAAATAATCATTCGATCGACAAAATTACGGACGTCACTATCGTCTGACATATATTTTGGTCTATAATATAGGTATTTTCTGTTAGTGATTTCTTCGCACAAAATAAATGGTTTAACGAAATCACAATTTTAATATTGTATTAACCGTTTTAAACAGAATAATTAATGTAAAAAACACTTTTAATATTGTGCAGATAAAATGGTCATTATCAAGTTGACCATTTACCCATTGTTAAATATACAAAAATAATATTAACAATTTATTTATTTATCTAAATATATATATATATATATATATATATGTCATTCTCATATCAATATTGTGAATGTAACAAATGATTTATTAACTGGTAAAAATTCTAGTTCATCACGATTAACCATATTTTTCTAGTGTAGGGCCATGGATGTGTCTACATAGTTCCTAAAACACTAGCTTACCTAATCGTTTCCCATTAAATTTCATCCGTATATAGAATCTATCGAAAAATATCCTTATATGATACTCGACAATTGTTAGCTTTTTCAACAATTTCCATAGTTTATATAACTACTCGTTTTATATATGTATATAAATAATATGAGTATATATATATATTTTAAATATATTGATAAACTTCGGCGATAGATTAAGAATTAGAGTTTGTGGTTAAAATAATTAGGTAGTGTACTGCCAACGACCATATTTACAATGACTATTGCATTATCCACACTAATAATCATTTAGATGTGATTATACACAGACGAATTATGTCGCGTCATACCACAAAAATATTTGTATTTAGTACCTATAAACATATCCACTAAAAATTAAAATTTAAAAGTAAATTAACTAGGTAGATTACATTTTTATAACGTACTTTTATTACCTTATCTTTATATTGCAGTCAATTTTTACAATGATAATCCTGCTACAGTTAAGTTAACCTATATTAGATGTGAACGACCTCCTTGATTTGACTATACATATTTTAATCGAAATTTAAATATAATAATCAATTATTTAAAATACTTACTTAATATTTTATAAAGTAAAACGTGGACTTGATGCTATTTTTTTTTTTTTTTTAGTAATTTTAACGATTTAAATTCTACTTTATGTTATGGAAAATAATACCTTTTCTAGTTAATTATTTTCCACAATTTCACAATTAAACTATTATCTTCAATTTGAAGGTTATATTGGATTATAGGTCTACATAAAAAATTCCATAATTTGCATTATGGATCTATCTTTTGAGTGTCAATCCAAACCATCGAAATTCTAAGGATTTTATCAAGTGCGTAATATTTTAAATAACGAAAAATCTAAATCGTGTTATCGTAGGTTAATAAAGAAACGAATTTCTATTTAACAGACACTACAACAGTAAGTGCGTCACATAATTTTATAAATTATATATACGATAAAGTACAATACAAAATTATTATCGTCATTTCCAATTTTTTAAATTTATTAGAAAAATCCATATTTAAAATCAAAAGTAAATTTTGCAATCAAGTGCAATATGCTTCATTGTACTAACTATTACTTACTATAATATTATCGCTATTTCTTATTGATACATACAGATACAATTTGAATAATTTTATCGTCACTGGTCTAGTATTAGAAAATTTACGGAGGCATCACTGTTCTTAATAACTATACATACATATATATAAATATATAGGTTGGTATTTAATTACGTTACCGGTGCGCTGTTCGTCGAATAGTGACTGTGATAAAAATTCTGAATTTCGAAAAAAATGTATTACCTGTAACAAAAAAAAAAAAATCATTCATATTATAATTACTTTATATCTTAGAATAAAAATATAATCGAAACCACTCATGAATATAATCCACTAATTGAAAACTGTACAAAGTTATCATTAAATCCCATTTTACTAGGTGTTTAAGTGAAAACCGCATCATATTATTATAAAGGTCGTACCTGACGAACCTGTAGACGTTTATACAATATAAGGTCGGAATCTCTTAACACTTTCTTAGTATGATTTAAATTGTTTGAGTTAAGTAAAAGTACAAAATAATTTTATCACGTGCATTACATGCACTTATAATCTTATAACGCGTACTTATACTGCGATCGCTAATAAACCGGAAGTTAGGGTAGGTATATATTATGGTGAAAATTAGATTTAAAATTGTACGCACCATCGCCATCGTTTATATTAAACTTATTCAATATCATCCCCGTTCAGGAATTCACAATATGACGACTGTGAACTGTAATTCATCCACAGATAACTATAATATATCTATTATGTATATATAATATCATATGGTAAAATATCTAATCGAAATAATCTATTATGTTGTGATTTATTATCATTCCATTTCCGAGGGAGTTTTATTTTCTAATATTCCGTATAGTATCAGTATTTGTATACGTCAAATCGCGCTGCAAATTAAGCCTACTTAATGCAGACTCATAATGATATATATAAATTAATCATCAAAATAACTTGTCATCAGTTATAAAAATATAGATATAAACCAAAGTGCATTGATATCTGAAAATATTGCAATACTTATGTTAAGATATTATAAAATGTATACCCATCATCCGCAAACGAATAAACGGTAGTTGGTAAGTAAAAAATATAATCGAAAAAGGGAAAATATCATAATAATAGTACATAAATATATAACTCCATCAAATTAACAATTCATCTGCAGGCTTGATCACGTTGCAGTCATTAATTTGTACAAATAATTTTCATTTTCGGGAAATTATATACATGTACGGAAAATCATATTTGAAAACTTATATTTCAAACATAAGATATAATAATATGTTGAAATTGAAACTCAAAAATGATAATTCCTTGAAAAATGAGAAAATTATAACCTAGAAAAAATATTTCTATTATACTTTTAAAATATATATAATAGACAATAAAAGAATAGAATGCATTTTAGATGTTTTAGATGTTGAAAATAAATAGTTAGAAGATTATTTTATTGTACATTAAATATTTTGCAAATAAACTCAAAAACACCATTTTTATTTGAAAAATATTCAACCAATATTAATATTTCAAAATATTATTATCTACTCTCTTTGTATAAGGAACCAAGTTAAACCATTAGATTTAGATATGATATATATTATAACAATAGTATATTTTCCTAATCATTACAATTCTAAATATATATCGTTCCAAGTTGTGTAGCTTTATAATTCTTCTTTTTTCTTTAATAAACAAATTTATATTCAACTATAATTATACGCATCTACTTTGATATAACTTTGCGATCTAGCCTATAGACTTAAAATATAAATATAATACTATAATATTTAATATTATATACTTACATTATATTATAATCTCATTATAAACTGTAACTCAAATACCTGTATTTCAATACATTAAAATTGCCCCGGTGATCATTAAATAATATAATTTAAAACGCTCTAATGAAAAAAATCTCAAGTTCTAAGTTACAAAAATGCTACGAAAATGTTTTATTTTTTTGAACCATTTTCAAAGAACATTTTTCTTTTCCAAAAAGACAGTCGTAAAAAATAAGAAATATACCTAACAATATTTTTTTTGAAAATAGCATTCGTACTATAGATTACATTATATAACTTTAGACTACGATGTTGACAAAAAATATTCAAAAAAATAATGTCGACAATTCAGATATTGTGATGCTTTTTTTAAGCTGGCCCCATCTATGATAAGATTTTGAATCTCTAGTCTAATACAATAAGTATATATCACTTACAGGAATCGTATGAGGCAACAATAATTAATTTAATGTATATATTTTATATAAAATAGTCATACATTTCTCTAAATCATTACAAATGTGGAATATTGTGTGACCCTTAAAAACTGTTACGGATTTGTTCGTTCCGTGACTGCTAAACGTAAACTTCATTTTATATACATACAGTTTTTTTTTTTAATTCGCCCAATAAAAAGCACAATATTAGTATATGTGTATAATATATACATAATATATATATATATCTACGCTGATATACATACTCGAGCAGTTTATACATGCTATGTGACTGCCGAAGAGTGAAAAATCAGCCTTTTTTCAGGTTTTCGGGTGAAAAACGGTCAATAAAGGAAAGCTGACTAAACATTCGAAATCGTACGTGGAACAACCCTCATGAGACCCTTAGGGAGTTTTTGGCAGAAAACAGGAAAACGGAGTAAGTATACTTATATTATATACCTATACATATACGTATATTATAGACGCCAACTCACGAAACTAATACCTGTATAATGCGCTCGGATAATAATAACACTAATATTATTTCGGATAAATAAGCACAGACCAATGCATGTCCTGGTTTTCGTAAACGAAATGTGTATTTAAATATTGGGTTGATTTCGTGGGAATCATTATAAGTTTATATATTCTCGTAAAACGATATAATATAGTAATAACGATCGTTAAAATCGTTAGAAACGTCTACAATATATTATAGTATATAGCAAACGAGCGTGGAAAAAGAAATACAAGTCGTAATAACGACCTTAAACAAGACGCTCGTGTGAACATGTAGGATGTCAAACTTCCGGAGAACTCGAAATGAAGTACGTTTATATACTCAAGACTTTTACGAGTTTCTTTTTCTTTAATTCTTTAACATTTCATCAAAGCTTTTCGAGTATTTTTGAGTAAATCTCCGGCAGAAAATTTCACACAATTTCTAATCCACGAGACATTTATGTAATGCATATAATTACAATTTAATTTTATTTTATTTTACGATTTATTTATATCGTTTATCTATAATATATTATAATATCTTTTTATACGAGGATGACGTAAAAAAAAAAAACGTCAGAAAATTATATAAATTACTCGTCTCGCATATTATTGTTATAAATCGTTCCGTCGTCATTATAATAAATCTCTTTAAAACTATAACTCTGCAGTGTTTGCGGCTACCAGGCAATTATTTTCATTATAATAATAATTATAATGCTGTTAAAAAAATAAAATTAAAATGCTATCTTTCCTCAGTGTTATCATAATTTTGTCGTAACATATAGGCATAATTTATGGTATATAATATAATTTACTGAGAGTAGTCTATTTTATTGTAAGTATAGGTACGTATAAAATTAAATATAAAATCATTTTTAACATATAAAAGTATAATTGTTTATAGTAGTTTATCTATTTAAAATGACTATAATAATAATAATAATAAGAAGAAGAAGAATATAGTCATTTCAACCATTTTTCTTCACGTCTATGTTATAAATTATGATTAAATATATTTTAAATCCAATTTATAAGCGGTCCTATTATCATGATTATTAAGTAATCATGTTAATTTTCAAAATATGTTTTTTTATATAAATGTCACTGTAGTTATTTCATTAACCAACTTCTTGAATTGCACTGAACTCAGAAATAAGATTTAAATACCAATAAACAATAGAGACGTTCTTTATTTTTTGTTGGGAACGAAATGTTAATACATTTTAAAATATTTTGGTATATCAATAGCAATACATCAATTTGCTATATTAATAGTAATAATAAAAACATGCCTTAAACAGTTTTAATATGATATTTTAAAAATCTATTTGCACCAAACAATCGTAAAACTTTTCTTTTCTTTATATAAATCTTTAAGTCATGTTTTTAATTCGAGTATAGAGTACTGAGACCATTCAGTATCTGTACTTTATTATAAATAATTTTTTTGCGTGAAGAAATTATCTAAACAAATAGGTATGTATGTATATATATATATAACGGAATTTAAATATTATAAACTTTGATAGTCGTTTTATTTACCGAAGTAGAATTTATTTTGTTTTCTTTTTTTCGTTACGCACATTTGACACGTGTTTGTCCGCAAATATTTTTTCGCGAAATCGACAGAATTTATCCTCGAGGTTGATGTTTATTCTTATTATTATTATTATTATTATTATTTTTTTTTTTTTGTTGCTCAATCATTGAACGCGGTGGCAACATATATACAATCATAATAATAACAATATCTCCGTAGACTTTCGAGCGTTTTTTCTTTTAGTTTTTCATTTAAACAGTGATGACGTATTGTGATTTTATATAGTTGCGGTTGTATAATTTGGCAAAATATTGCATGTTTTAACTATTTTTGTTGCGACCGAACGATAACTTGTGGTTTTTCAGCAAACGGTACAGCATGGTTAGATTGTAATGCACTATTGGTTGAGAGATATTGCATAGTTAATTCTGCAGGCAAGGATTTCAAGTCCTTTAGCGTAGTGGATAATTAATAATACTTATGATTTTGAGCATAACGAAGAAGATTTTATAGTCAATAATAATAAAATAGTAAATTGCGCTAAGAGGCCAACGACCTAGTTCTAGTTTTTATGAGTGCCAATGATCCAAAACTCTTACATATAATATATATATACAGAACGTTTCATAAAGTGTGCAGGTTTAAAATATTTCAATAAATTAGTCAAAGATGCATAAAAATATCAACAACATTTTTTTTTCTTCACATGTACTTTCTTCGTCATCGAAGATCTGCAATAGGTATCTGGAATATTGGTACATTTGTTGCATGATCGGTGAAGTTCACGATAACCATCCCCCAGATGCCTCTATAGAATTTCTTTTTTTGTCCTGCAATTATTTTAGGTATGTTCATGGATAAATTTATAACTTCGTATAACCCGATATAATAAGAATTCGCATGATCTTAGAGGTTACTTCTAATCATCACCATATAGCGAGTATAGGCGTCCTAAGAATTTTTCGTAAAATAATAAAGTTATTACCTCACAGAATGTCTACACATCTTGTGGACATGTATAATAATAATAATAATAATAATAATAATAATATATATATACACACATATAGTATACGATATTTTATTTTCACGATTAAATTGTAGTGTATATGGAAGGATATAAAATAGATATGTTGACTTTTAATGCAACTTTAGCTAATTTATTGATTTTTTGGAACCTGTGTAATTAATGAAATAACTTCGGTTTTGAAATTATAAAACTTTTTCAACTTCTCAAATATAACAATGAAATATTATAGTGTCAAATTAAACCGAATAAATAATTTAATTTTATCGAACTATCTATTATATACTATATAGTCAATATCATAATTATTTATTTGCATTATCAGTTAGTAAAATACTCAAAACTATAAACGTAATGTTTATTTTCAATTTCCATAATACTAATTGGATTTAGATAACTTTTAATAAGTATTTAAGTTAACCATTGACTTAGAATGTTAATTTTTTCCAAAATACATGTATAAATATTAATTGTAACTATTTAATTTTTTTAAATATATCTCTTATTCACAGATATATGTAGTAAAAATACATATTTGGCAAAATTGAGAAATAATGTCTTTAGTGCCTTTTAGAGAACAAATATAGATAATAATTTTCAATGAAATACTGTATGTAAATGATAGCAGTAATTTCAAATATATATTCATTTTTTGTCAATTTAAATAATGTTTTAGTGACTATAAGTCCCTGAATTATTATTTTTGAACAGTCCGTCGACCCGTCTGGTTGAGCATGAATGTTTCAGAAACTTGTCGTGTGACATTCCTCACGGAGTATATATAGTGCTCCGAATTGGCGGATAATGTACCTAGATAATGGTTACTGGTGCTGGTTTAGATCTATTATAATGTATACATTATACATATATCAGCATGTTACACGATATGTATATGTGTTTTGTTTTCAGGAGAAGATATACCTAACCTTTTCTCTCCAAATATCGCACGAATTCATTCAGTTTCTTTTAAGTGAACATACTTCAAGATGGCTAATATTTTTATTGCCGTACACGTTGTTCTGAAAGCACGCTGCGCATAAACATGCTGTGGCAAGAATAGGATGTCTCGTCATGTTTTAATTTCGTTAAACTTATATACACACCTACTTTCCCATAAATATTACGATACATACTTATACAGGTTATTATAATAATATATTATACAAGAACACATTTTGATTACGCGAAACCCGAAGTGCGCGCGTCCGTATACATAAGTAAGCGTTTAATTAATTTTTTTTGAAATAAAAGAGCGAAAAAAAACTTTAAATGTCTCGTTATATATAGATAACAGCGAAAGTTCAGCAACCGCATAATGCGCTATATACTGATTAAAATAACTAAAATTTATTGCAAATATTTTAAACTATATTGTTATACCAATACACGTACCGTATACCCAGTACATACGTGTTTTACACGACCTGCTAAAATTGCGTTCGTAAAAATATGAACAGTACACAAAATAATATATGTCTGCAAATATAAAATTTGCGAAAAATATGTATATTTTGACAGAATAGTTTTTAAATATACTTCTTTTTTTTTATATATTAAACGCACTTGACATAAACTGTACATTTTATTTAACTGCAGGCTACTATAGTATTAATTTAATAAAATTGATTTCTATGTAAAATATATAGGTATATTAAATATATTAGGTATAACATTACATGGATAGTAAGATATATAATATTAATTTTAAATAAATGTCAATATAACGTAACTTGAATGATATATTTTACTATAATATATAACTATGTAGATTATTGTATGTACTAAATTATACCAAAAACACAAAACGTATTGTATCTTTTGATCGGTTTACACCTTAATTGTGATTAACTGAATAAAACGATTTTTTTTTTTTAAGTATTTGAATGTTATGCTATTATTAATTAATTTATGTTATTATTAAAAACGAAAAACTATGTATATAATATCTATTTAAAAAATTTTGTAGCTGCACAAACCACTAATTAATTTTTACATGATATAATAACATAATAATTATATGTGACACATTGACTTTTTGAATGTTTTCCATCGAATCCATGGAATTAAAATCCAACAATTACCCAAGGATAATTCAATATGTCCGTAAGGCCCGTAAGGTTATTATTTTTGAAAAACGATTCCGAGGGTGATTTTTACAATATGAATGACTCGTGATGTTATATAATCTTCGATCTAAACCTATGCCGTCTATATCCATTCTACAGTTGTATAAAGATATTTTATAATTCATACTATAGATATATCTCTCTCTCAAAATCTATCTATTTAGAGTGTTCAAATACAAATGTTTAGATATCTTATAATAAATGATGGATGTAGGTATATTATAAATGTTTTGTATTTCGATTACTTGTTTGTATATTTTTGTTTGATTTATTGACACAACTAGATTTGTACTTTATACACAATTTGAACTCTATCACGATGAATTTATTATATTTTACATTCGTACAATGATACATCTGATTTAGATGGAGAAATAAAGATTCTAATTCTATTTCATCATTGGAGAGTCGAAGTGTGGACGAAGAATTTTGTGCATTCGAAATTTTTCAACGCAGACCTAAATTACTGTATACTAGGGGGAAATCTGTCATTATAGTGCGTAATAGTATTTAAAACGATTACAAAAGTTTTTTGGACAAGTATAGTATATATATATATATTATATGACCCGTTCTCGTCCAGACTACACTTTCCAAAGGTTTTAATGCAATTACCTGAAAATACACCCCCTCAACCGATACATATATACGTATATATCAAGTTCATATATGTATACTAATAATGCTATATAATACATATATATATGCGTGACATATGTGTAAATGTGTAACCAACCATAACCCGGTAACTCAATAAGGATCACCCTCGGTACCGCGATATGAACACACGCATCCGATCTAATTTCCTGATAATACAACTCGAGTGCAGTTCGACAACAACGGTGAAGAGACTCGCCGTCTACACTATGTATAATAATAGACTTATAACGACAGCGACAATTTGATTATTATGTACATGCATATACACGTATAATATAATATCAGAGACTCGTCTTATAACATAAATATTATCTATACGAGTAAACGCATCTTTTGTTCTAGTACGCACACACCAACGTAATAGTAATAATAATTTTACGACATGAATACGACTATAGCCAAGACGTACACACGTCGTATGTCTGCAAATGTATACTTTAATTACAAATATAAACGGAGGTATAGGTAATATTAAACCGTCGTATACAATTTCATCCCCAGAAATTACGCGGTCCGTCGGTAATGGTTTCAACGCCATCGTAGCATAACATTTTTGTTCGGAGAATATTGTCATAAACTAAAACGTATAGTACAGGAAAATCGGATGGGATATTTGAATTTTCAGGGCCTTTACTACATGTTCAGAGTGGGTTCTAACGATAGTTGGTAATGTGCGAAACGATTTCGGCACTTGCCAATAAATTGTTGTACGATCTAAATAGCATTATTTAAACACGTTAACATATTACTTACAATTATTAGCGATTGGATTCATTCAATTCTGACAATTTCTTGAATTCATATATTGCTGGTCATTTTACTACTATACACCGTTTAGGCTTTCATTTGGCCACGATGTGACTACTCCCACGTCACACGATCATATTCTACAGCTTACTCTACTTCCCCCCTCTAGTAGAAAACTACAAAGCGGTTACTACAAATGTCAAAAATTGTATAACTATGTTGTATAGGTAGTATTGTTAGTTTTAATAGTGTGCATCCGTTTTTATCACTCTAGTGTGGTAAATCTGTGTTTTAAGATCTTAAAATTAGATTTTAAATGTCGTTTGCTGTATATATAACCTGTAATAAAATGCAAATTTCCCGGTAACAATTGAATTTTTGTAGTCCCCTTAGAGTGCAGTGTAGTAATAAACCACAAAATAATGCAATTTCACGTATATATGTACAACAAAATAAAGATTAATATTAAGATTTTTAATGACTTCAAAAGAATTTCGGAAAAATCCGTTAAATTACAAATGGTGGAATTTATTCCATCAGCTCTTCGTTTGGCAAGGTATAATAGTGTATATTAATATTATTATTTAAATTTGAAAACACAAATAAGTCATTGCAATCAAAAGATGATTCTGGTTGAAATTCTTTAGGTACCTATAATATTAGTAAAAATTGAAAAATACAACTTTGTTTGTTATTTTGCAGTTTATAAACATGTATGCACAAGAAAACTACTGAGATAATCAAAAATCGCTTTTTTAATATACAAATACTAAAACCAATTTTCGATAAAGAAAAAAGCTCTTTATTCCAAAACTCCTGGTCGACTCCATTCCCCCCCCAAAAAAAAAAAAAATATACACAGATATGAAAAAAAAAAAATATTTGTATACATCCAATACAGTTTTCGCTTCGTTCAGATCTAAAAGGTAAAAACTGCCGTTACTTCCAGTATTCACGGCCACTTTTTGACGTACCTACCTTGAAAAATTGTATAATTAGATATTTCGATGTATCCGTTTATACTTGGTTCACCGACTTATTTCTTTCTATACGTTATTTTTTATGTTTTTACGTAATTATACAATACTACTGCTCTACATTATAACACATAGATAATACATGACCTTTTTGATCGAATCTAATCCGTAGCCGAGAAACTTCCATGTCCATGGCCTCCAGTCAGACAAACAGCATTTGACTCTAAAGGATTATTTACGATCTCTGCAAGTCAAATTATATCCCCAATCGTTTACCACACGATAACATTTATATATATATATATATAATGAGACCCTGTACCCATACATACATACGCACACACGCAAAGACTGTATATTTGTACGTGTGTGGATATGTGTTTAATAACTTTTATATATACTCGATATTTATATATATACGAGTATATGTGTGTGTGTGTGTTTGTGTGTGTGAATATATACTTCAGCTACCGCGTAATCGGATTGTTTTGTAAGCGGTTTTTCTATAACAGAGCACAAATTAATTGTCCCGACAACGACCGGAATCCTCTCCATACACTTCGTCACCCCATGAAAGTCAGCAGACCGTTATTGCTGCAGATCTCAGACGACATTCACTACTTATATATAATATTTTAAACGACTAGACGATAGTATATGATATATTGTGTGCACAGGTACTTCAGTACATTTTTACAATATGCAGTGTAATTTTGGTCATATGGTGTTTATTTTCTTCGGAAATTTGTAATGAATATTTTTTTGTTTTTGAGTTATACAAACCGATAAGTTGAAACTCAGAAAATGTAATTAGGTACAATTTAAATTAAAAATAAAATTCAATGACAATTATATTTGAAAACATGAACATTTGAAATGTATTAAAATAACATTTTTCAACACATGCATATATTACAATATTATTATATTACTATATACCTATATCTATACGTATAAATGATAATAATATTATTATGGTCAATGTGATCGCAAACGATTATTATTTGTAATTGTTATTATTATTACACTGTTGAGACATTAGTAACTTTTCACGATTCACCGCTTTGGTGCACACGAGTTATATACTTTCGTACATATTACATGCGTGTATAATATAATATTATGCACCTAGTTGTTCCCCGGGTCTTTACTCTTTACTTTCGTTGCCACAAAATTGTTTTAAAGAAAGACGCATATTTACCCTGTATACGTCGTTTATATCATATGTAGTATATATTATTATATAAACTATACGCCAGTAGATATACTTAAAAACCCTATAATAACACTACTATATTTCAAAATAATAATAAAAATGAGTAGGTACCTATATTTTATTTAAAAAATGAAAATATTATATTGTCAACTGAACTAGTAAAACGATTACTATACATATACGCAATCATATGTTTTCTTCAATGATCAGTAACCCCCCCCCCAAAAAAAAAAAAATGAAAATTTATGTACCTAGGTATATTATTTTATTGAACTGAAACGCATTAAAAGCCAAATAATCAATTCCCACGGAATCCGTTCATGTGTCGGTGCATATTATATTTGATGATAAATATCGACGACAAAGTATTGTTATTTTATAAATAATAAATATTGTTACTTTGGATAATATATAAATCACACGTATTTAGTAGTGAAATATAATGTCACTCAGACTTGGATGTAATAATTTTCAAGATCATTCTAAATACAAAAAATATTTCAAACTTTATTAGTATACCTTTTTTAAAAATATATATGTACTATATTTCAATAATCAAAATACTAAGCGGTAATAATTATTATATTAAATTACCGAATTTAAACAGTTATTAATATGTTTAAGAGGTTTTAATTAATAATTTAGATTCTGAGCGAACAATTTAAATTGGCATCTAATGAAAACATACTAAAATGTATTCAAAATACTTAAATAATTATTATAGTATTCTGAATAGGTACTATCTACATTTTACGACATTCTATCCTTTTAAAGCTTTTTTTTTTACATAATTATATAATTTGTATTCATTCATAATAACTAATGGCACCTAATATTAATATTAATGGAAGGTAATTAGACAATTTAAGGTATTAAAATTGAATTATTTATCAAAATGTCCAATAATTTCAAATGGTATATATACAGGTAGTTAGAAAATGAGGTCACTTATTAATAACATATCATATTTAGTTGGCAATTTAAACGTGACTATAATATTATATTATATACCTAAATACATTATAAAGAATATAAATTTGTATGTTTCATACGTTTGAATGCCAAAAATAATACGAACTACCGGTTTTATCGATTAAAAATTAAACAAGTACGTCGTCCATTGATGTGTGATATAATATTATATATACCCGAATTTGATAAAATATTATTGGCTAAAGGCCTAATATACATATTAGATTTACATTATATTTTATAGGAACATATACCTATAAAAGAGGCTAAAATGATCGATATATCAATTAATAATAATTGTGGGTCATTGAGGGGGAGGGGAGGAGAAGGAATTTTTATTCATATAATATCCAATCGGAATATACCAGAGATCCAAATTTCAAACAAGATAGAGATACTTCGGCGCAGTATCGTTATCGAGAGCATATACCGTTTTACCGAAATATACGTCATACGCACATGATAAACTTATCACAAACAACCGTATGACGTAAATTCAGTATAATAATATTATATTTTTAGTTGGACGATTTTACACTATCATAATATAGATTGGTTTACAGCATAATGCAAATCCAGTTTATCTTAAATGCTGATGTTATAAGACATAAGTTAGAAACTATTTTCTCAATGCACACTGTTAATATATTAAACACTTCTCCACTACCTTCATAAAATATCCTACTAAAGAACCATCGATTAAAATACCCTTCAGTTTCAAGATAATCTACGGGTCTCTAAATAGATTATAGATATACAAGACATGTATAATGCCCGTTATAATTCGATGACCCAAAAAATGTTATTCTAAATTTCCAAAGTCAATTTAAAAAATGTTACTGTCACCAAATAGATTTGAAAATTGCATCAAATATACCGAGTCATACAACTCAAAATAAACATTGACCACATAATATATAAAATTGAAAAAGTTGTAGTAACATAAATATTTTTAAAACGAAAAAATTAAAAAATAATAACTTACGAAATTATAACTTTAAGTTTTATCTTTTGGTATAATTGGATAAAGATTAGATATTGAACATGTTTCAAAAATATAATAAATTAATGTAATGACCTATATAGATATTACTTATATTTAGTTTATTGTTAAATAATCTAAGTATATAACATTAAGTAGAAAAAATGAAAACACTAAATTTTAAATTTGTTTATTAACATTAAACATAATTATACATAGATAATCACATAGGTTAGATACCTACATATAATTTACATAATTTACAGTAAGCTTTATGATTAGGAACTATTATATTTTAATCATTTTACTACATCCATTTATAAATATATGCATTTAATAATTATATTGTGTTAATTTACTAATTTCTAAATAAAATACAATTTTAGATATGTATATGATATTTACCTATATAGCTTTAATGCATATTTCAGGGCTATTTGTTTTACGTACACATACTTCTATAATATTTATTTCTAATTTTCATTAATTCATTTCATGGATTGAACGTAATATACTCGTATATTATAAAAGATATAAAAATAATAACAATAAATAGTAAAAATTATAAAATGTTACAGATAGGTATCTAGGAAAAACATAAATTAAGGATTCAAAGTTGCGTTAAAGAAAATAAATCAACTAGTGTCAAAAACAATGAATTTTATTTAGATAATATCTGATATATAAAATAAAAATTAATAATATTATTTATATATATATATATCCTATTTAATATGATAAAGGAAATGATAAATTACTTTTAGTTTAGCTGTTTGATCTATTTTTATCTATGAACTTTTTTTATAAGCTTTTGGTACGATTTTCCAATAGAAATGCTGACATCTATTTTAATCATATAATTTGAAATATTATAGATAGATAATAGGTTATAACCAATTAGCAATAATTTGATAACACTAAACATTATAGTTTATATCAAAGGTGAGCAAGACGGCAAAGGGAACTTTGGAAAGCAGTCGGAAAAATTAAGTTCAGTTGTCAAATAGTAAAAAAAATCGATGGCCTATTTTTTTTTCCTTATTCACGTTTTGAGTGAAGTATTTTTCGGAATTTTAGTCGGAAAATTATAAATTATTGGTATTTAGGTTGTCGAAAATGGGAAAAAATTGCTTATTTTATGTTTTGAAGAGATGTATTATTTTATTTGTTTTACATTTTCACCCTCCCCCCCTAAAAAATCTTTCTTCGGGGGACAGCCTTGAAGGCGAGTACTAACTATACTTAAATGGTTGAAGTTGAGTTATAAGTCAACCTATTAGTTTTGAACTTACTTTTCAATTATTTTTTCTGTTAACTAACTAATCTAGTCCAACTATTCATTGGATTACTCTTTTCATAATCATACCGTATTTTAAACATATATTTATATTTTATTATTAACACAAATGATTTCCATGAGTTGGTTAAGGGTACACAATTTTCACGGAAATTTAAGTAGGTATATTATTAATTAATCAATTAAATGAGTATCTATATAAATAGGTATTTAAAAAAAAGTAGGTACTTATTGAATATTTTTAAATATATTTTTATTTTAAGAATCCTAATTTCTCTAATAGGAAATATAAATAAATAATAATTAAACATTTTTTCAACCTAGTTTATTTTTGTTTCATTTCGACATTTAAAATACAATAAGTTAAAATTACTTTTAGTAAACTTTGAATTCAATAACGCTTTTCGATAAATTTTACTTGACTTGTTTAATTAAACATTAGCAAATATAAGCAATATAATTAAATGCGAACAAATTAATGAAAATAATTTACTCAAATAAATTACGTTCAATTATTCAAAAATAATAGTTGCCAAAAATTAATTTCAATCTCAAATAAAAATGATATATAAGGTAAATTAAGTTTATTAAATTATTGCATTTTTTAAAAATAGTATTTTTACTATTATGGTCGAGTAGTCAAAATGCGTATTTTAGCACACAAGATCCCCATTTCGACTCCTAGGTAGCAAATGAAGTGTCTATCCCACGATATTTTTCTAGATCGTAGCATCTGGTATCTATTGCAAGCCGGCAATAATTACCAAACCCGTCCAATAATTTAGTAGTTATGCTTGTTTTAGCTACCAAGAACAATCTTCGACTCCCCTAATATGTGAATGTGCAAATCTAAGCATTTTAGAGTTTGGGAAATAAGAGAATTTAAGACTGTTAATTTTCAAATAGAATTTTTATGTTTAATATTCACAAAATTAGATTATTCCAAAATTGATAACTAAAATAAGTGACGATTAAAATTACCAGTAAAGTATTTATTCAATGAAATAAAAGTTTGAACTAGTTAAATTAGTTATAATTAATGGCAAATATAATTAACTAGATGAGTTCTAAAGTAGTTTAAAAATGTTTCTTATTAACTATTTATATAATGAACAAGCTATCATTGGTTTATTTGATATGTTCTTGTACTTTTCCATTTGTTCGACAGTGGTTGTTTCATTGATAAAATAAGTAATTAAGTTTTTGACAATCCAAACTAGCTCTCCCCCTTTAATTTGTACCTTTAGGTTTCTACCAATTACGGCCACACATGGTGGATGCGACTCAATCTGTTTAATTATATTTTCATTAAAAATCGTAGATATTATACGTGAAAACAAATATACTGCACACACTTATTATATATTCAGCTAGATAAAATCTAGTCACTTAAGAGGGCGCGATAGTAGGAACAAAAACACAAAAAACTGTTCCAAAAATTATTCCAATATTACGATTGACCTAGTGGTTTTAGAGAAAAAAATACCTATTTTCAAAATTGTAAATGAGAACTGTAATTTGAGACGTAAGACGTCCGAATTTTGACTATTCATGATAATTAGTTTTATTTTTGATCATTTATCGCAAAAAATATTATTCGTAGTTTAGAATTTGTTATTAAAATTAAAATATCAAAAATCGGGCTTCTTACGTTCCACTGTACTCATATTCCTCTATATAACTTTAATAATAAGTGTTTTACACTTAAGTCACTCGGTAAGCTGAATAATCGGTACTACTTTATATATTCTGCTGTAAAAATCGATTAAATTACATCATCGTCGTGTGCTTATCCAGCAGTTATTAATGGAGACTTTCGATATCAATTATATAATATACTACTGATGGGGGTCCCGTATATTCACCGTAATATAGATAAGATGGTCGTGACGTGAAATTAAAAAACTAAAATTTTGACTACAACCAGAGCCGTAGCAAAGGCTTAGCGAAACTGGCCCAGGCCGAGGGGGCACAAAAATCGAAATTCAGTAATATCTGTCCATAAATAACTAAGATTGATGGGCGAAAACTCGACGGGCAGAATCTTGTAGAAGTAAGTCGATGAATTTATTTTTTTGCTTATTAACTAGATTTTTAAGGAACGAGGGCGTAACTCCGAAAAATTGATGACTTTTTTTCTTTATTACCAATTTAGGTTCTTTGCCAAAGGCGCTATCAAATCTTGCTACGGCTCTGAGTCTATAACGCCATCTTAACGGAAAGAACGAAAGTAACTAGTTGTATTCCAAACATGGAAAACATCAACATTTTAAATAAAGTCACTGTCATTAATGGCTATATTTATAACTGTTCATCATTCGGGGTTTTAAGCGATATGTTCTTTGAATTTCTTATTTCGTTTATTATGACCGCGATGGTCCACGAATGTTTTACAAAATGAAAAACAAAATTTTTTTTCAAACAATCAGATTTACCCATCCCTTAACGCGTTCAAACCCCCTTAAACGCCATTTTTTTATCATTATTATTATTTTTTTTTTTCATTTCTCCAACCTAACGGCCGCACCGATGGATTCGTATCGCTCTGTATAACTGTAGATATTATAATTCGGTGAAAACAAAAACACTGCACACACCCGCGCGTCGTGTTTAGACACGGACCAGACGCGGATGCACCGCAGCCACCGATAAAATATAATATTATATTTATATATATTTAAAAAATCGTCTACATTTATAACACACACACACACACACACACACACACATATAGTATTGTATACACGCGTACGCGTATAATATAAAATTAAATTCGTATTTTTAGACTCGGGCGGCGAAATGCATTTTCGGAGAGAGCCATACCCCCCCCCACACCGCTTAAAAACCACTCTTCGTCGCCGTCGGGCTTTCGGCTCGCTTCCGACTCCGCCGAACCGTAGGGGTCCGCTCGCTCGAACGCGCCGCCGGCCCCCCTTTACTTCCGGTGTACGGAAATAGATCGGCGGTGGGCAATTTTTGGCGCGCAACAACATCTGGTCGCCGGCTGGACGCGTTTGACGTGCGTGCCACTACGACTGTGCCGCCGCCGCCGTCGCCGCCGCCCGTTCGCTGGGGGTCTGCCCGCCGCTCAGTCTAAACAGTCATCTGCCCACGTCTACCGCGCGCACGATGTATGTGATGCGACCCGGCGCGTTTAACACTGTCGTGTAGATAGATACTGAAACAATGTTATAATTGTGGGTTTTTTTTTTCTGGTTTTTACAACGATTTTTTATATTTGATATTTATTTCGTATTTGATAGAAAAAAAATGCATTCTAGCCGATATATACTAGCTTATATATACTACGTTAAGTGATTTTCCCAGTATATAGTTTTCTCGTACGCCAAAAGAAACGGAAAATAGGAAAACCAAAATATTGTCATTGATTCCATTTTAAAAATATACATTTTTATTAGTGTAATAATAGTACGAGTAAAAGTTTTCGAGTATAAAGCTTTCTGACTTAAAATATATTCAAATCACTACTTTGAAGATGTAATTGTTTTATTTTACCAGTGGTTTTCTTACAGGTACCTAGGGAAACTATAACGTAACCGAAATATTTTATATACTTATATATATATATATATATATAATATCATATGCTAAACTTCGATCAGAATGAACGTCTCGAACAAAAATATTTATCTATTTATACTTACAAATTTAAAATAATAATAATACACACTATTCTGTACGAATTTTCAGTATTTTCAAATTGAACATTTTAATAACAATCGATTTTTTTAACTTCATTAGTCCGGCAATATAATAATCGCTTAATTTTGCTTGTTCGTCTAACAGTTGCTTATTATTTATTCATAGAAGTGTTCATTTAATGCACTAAAAATAACTTATGAAAATGTATTTAAAAGTGCACTCAATAAATTCAATTAAAATGCAAACAAAATGGTCATTTTTTAGAAGTGCATAAATCTAACAATAGGTACCTAGCCAATGTATAATTTAGTCAATATTTTTTTTTTAATAAATTTAATTTGAAAACAATTATGCAGATAAAAGTGATCAAAATTTACAAACAAAATTCAAATTGATATTATTTTTCCACCTAGAAATTATAATAAAATATAAAATACTTTACATAAAACTTGGGCAAGTAAATATATTTTTCACAGACTGCAATTAATTTTTAAAAATGACACAGTATCCAATGAAAAAGATACAAAGATTCTAAAAACAAATAAAATCTTGCAAACAGAAAATATCAAATAAAAAAAATATATATATATATGTACACACAAGTGCAAAAAAAGTATCAAAATTAACACTTCATATAATATGATTCCAACGATGTATAAATAAGATATCTATTTCTAATAACAAGCAAATACAAAATGTATTAATTGCTTGGAATTTACAACCCTATACCTACTTATTTATATTAATATACATTAACTTATTCGAATATTATTATAATATTTCTGATACTAAAAACAAATTTGAAAATCTAGATTTAAACTATTTAGATTAAATATTGTGTATTAATTCCATATTAATATCGTTTTGATCTGCTGTTGTGTAGACTAATTAATTAGTAGGTAGGTATAGTGTGCACTAAGAATCGATGTTGAAATGTTGAGTGTATAAATAAGGAAAAATGCATTTTTATGGGTAAGTATATCAATTTTATAGTTTTTACCATTATTGACAATATTTTAAGTTAGATATCAACTAAATTGAATAAACATAAAACGTTAAACGAAATATTCAATACATATAATACTATAAGGACAACGATGATTAAAGAAGTATGGAAGGAGTATAATAGTTGTGTTTGCAAACCTGTTTTCATGGAACGAAAAAATATGGAAAGACGAATTATTTACACTACAAAAATTATTATTAAATACGTATATCTCTATCTATATAGTCACATTATCATGCATAAGCGATAAATAGTTCTAATATATTACGCGGA
Organism: Pemphigus obesinymphae; assembly: GCA_025469235.1. NCBI lineage: Eukaryota > Metazoa > Arthropoda > Insecta > Hemiptera > Aphididae > Pemphigus > Pemphigus obesinymphae. The sequence goes on along the minus strand of JAIPRL010000282.1, from coordinate 41,179 downwards.
GAGTGATGATAAATTAATTATCAATATAAAAATTATAAAAAAATATAAAAAAAATAATTAAATTAAATAAATGTCTTGTGAATGTTTTTTAACATTATATTATAATATACCTAATCTAAAAAATATTGAAAAACTAAAAAAAAAACACATAATAAAAACTGTCAGAAAATTAAGCTTTCTGTTGAGCACTCTGTATAATATATAGGAGCGTGTATACTGAAAAATGAAAGATAACGGAGGCCGACAAAATAACACACAGTTTACACTTAAATATAATGTATAACATTGCACAATATATACGGCCGTCTGGTATTTCTCTGTGTAATCTTTCCCGTCCCGCCAGTTTACTGTTATTATATATTGTTATAGGTATAGAATTTCAAAATATTCGCACTTAAACATTTTGCCTTGTTTTATTTATTTTATTTTCTTAATAAAACCATTTTATTTGGGTTAGTCACTGCGATTTTATCGATTAACAGAGCTAAAACATCTTTAAGAATACTATATATTATAAATTATACCTATAAAAAAGAGAGAATTAAATTTTTGTGGTTTTTATTAGTCTTCACCTGAGTTTTATGGTGGGTGGAGGCTCAATAAGTGAATATACCACTATTTACATAATAAACAAGAATTTAAAAAAATTAGATTTTGTTCGAAATTGTATGACTCTAAAAGCATACACATTAATTTAGACGATAAAAATGACTAGAATTGAAGATATTTTTTTTTCGATTATCTGTCGTCAAATATTTATAATATATTAACAAAACATTGTAGGTACACGAATATTAGAGCGCAAATAAAATTGCGTCTTTCTCTCTCGCGTGCTCTGAGCGGAAAAATAACGCGTAGGTAATAAATATACTTTTTGGAACGTCAGAATATAATAACATATTACTAAATGAACAATATATAGCTATACCGTATTATATTATAACTCGTCATAATATTAAAATAGCAGCACGCCATTCCAAATTAAATATTTAGAAACCATTGATTTTTAAAACATTTTACATAAAATCAATGGAATGAAATCTATCAAAAAAGGTATGACACAGTTGTTCATAGAAACTATGAGGATTTACATAAAGATTTGAATCAAATTCTAAATTAAAAAAATTGTTCACCCCAAAAGATTAGATGATCAAAAAATAATTTTTCTATACTTTAAGTTAAATTTCAACAAACTATTTAAAAAAATTTTCGAAGTAGATAAAAAACAATACTCGCAATAATATGTATTTATATCTACATAACAAAAAGGTTTATATGATTAAATTCTCTTGCATTCAAAATGTAATTTTTTTTGAAAATACTACATATTTTTCGATTAATACCTATTGATTATAATTATGCGTTTGAGTGAGTAATGATTGCAAAAATATATGATACTTTAATATTCATCTGGAATGCTTTCAATGATCTTGCAGTCTCTTAAACAATTGTATTCAGCCGTTAATTTTATAATATTTGGAAGTTTGGTATACCGTATGGTATAATTTATACTTAATATAGTATAGTAATATTATATAACTACATAAAAGATTACCTCGTCTGTGGTCGAAATACGACGTTTATTTGAAAAGTTTAACCCTTAGGATTTAGACACGTGTCCACTTACGCATATTTAGGGTAGGTACGGTTGATTTTTTTTATTTTAGTTTTTTTTTTCAATGTTATTTTGCACAAAACTACCGGGGTCAGATTCGGTATACCTATTTCTACACCAACGTTGTTTTAATTGTGTAATATTTGATCCTATCAGCATATACATACCCCATACGTATGCATGCATATTTATATATTGCACCCCACATCCAATTGACTTGAATTTTTTGACAAAATATCTCGGGTAAATCGTATGAATGTATATATAACTGGTAAATATTTAAGCCAGGAGTCTAATGGTATATGAAAGTATATACGATATTTTGACGTATGTCAGAAAGCCGAAAAAAATAGATTAACTAATATTTGCCACTAACCAATTGTGATAATAAAATTTCTCAAATTACAAATTACGTTTTACGTATAACCTAAATTAGGTAGCTATCACTATAACGTGACAATTTAAAAAGTAAATTATTTTCATATTATGTATTTATGCTAAATGCACATTTTCAGGATTGAAACATATATAAAAATTAATAATTATTCGCCATATTCATTGAATATATTTATTAGAAAAATAAACTTCCAAATAAAGTGATGAGTGTTTTTCAATGCAAACAATGCAAAAGTTATGCGTTAAATAGTGATAGGTACTAATAGATGGTAGTAATAGTAAACGAACGTAACAAGTAACATAGATTTACTCTATCGTCATTGGTCGATGTTATTTACTTTTCAGTGATTAATTTAATAAGGCACTGGAGTTTGTATTATCAGCAGTTATTTGTTAATTGCATTTTATTCAAAACAAATAGTACCGAATAACATTATTTGATGAATAAGCGTTATCTCGATATTGAAAAAGAAACAATTTCACCTTATCTTTCAAATTTGATTCGATGAATAAATTAGATTGAAAAACTGGGAATGAGAAAAAACTAAATAACAGTTATTATATATAGGTATCTACCATATGAAATTATACAGTAAATTGTTATACGATTACACTATAAATATTTACAACAAATAAAAGCGTTAAATGACCCTAAAATTTAAGATTGACTAATTATCTTTATACTTATTAAGCTATGTGTTATTCATAAAACATAACATATACGGTGTAAAGGATAATTATATTCATATGATGAGGAATAGAAGAGAATATGGTAAGGAATATGATTTGTAGAGTAGAAGGACACAAAAACTGATGTTGGATAAATGACGCAAGGAACGTGCAATGAGCCATTAAGTACAGAATAAAGTAGTGATCAGCATCTTAGCGAATATAACTGATATTAAGTATATTAAAGATACTTTATATGAGGGATTAGACCATTTTGCGGATGGTTAATAATAAGGACATAGGCAATGAAAATACAAAGAACGAATATTGTGTGATCAATGACGTTGACGCTTGAACACACATGCGAATTATATGTAAAAAATGTTTGATTTTCAAAATAATTAAAAATTTTATTTTATATTTTAATGTTTAAAACTATACATTTTTCAAAAAAAGATATAAAGATACAATTTTATATTAGAAGGTTGGTAACCTACTTCAGTAATATTATTTATATTGTTTGAAAGAGCCATAATCAATTACGTTCAACTGCATTTTATACTAATTTACAACAATTATTATTCTTTATTTTTTTCCCCAAATAAGAACTGTCCATCTCTAAAGATGGCATGCGATTCTTACGGAGACCATTGTAAGAGATTACGTACATGTGCAGATCGCATACTAGACGCTATACGATTTTGTTTAATTTTTTTATTGCATGCAATTGGATGCATGACAACACGTGACGTCTACATTTTCGCTGTATCTATAACAATTATTATTGGGTAAAAAATATAAAAATATTAGTCACTATATAATATTCTATAATACGTATATTTCCGCTGTTTTATTGTTTCATATATTTTATTATTATTAGGCAAACATAAACACAATGTTTTAATAAAAATCGTATGTTTTTTTTTCAAATATAAATGTATTAAATGTTCGTCAAAAAAAAAAAAAAAAAAAAATGTGAACTAAGTAATCGAGCTAAATGAACAAAATAATATAAAAATGTCATCGAACAAAATATGTCATAACATATAATTGGGCAATTAAAATGTTGAACGATCATTGTTTGTTTTAATTTTACACTAAAACGATAATATTTTGTTTGTATTATTATTAATTTGTTATAAAGTATTCCCCCCCCCCTATCTATCTACGTGGGTATAATCTAACTTGCTAATTGATGAGGTATTATATTATACATAATTATATGTATAACTTATACTACTATAACAATAATATAATACAAGTGTAAGTGTAGAATCGTAACACGAATAAACTTGTTCAAATTTAAAAAATAAAAAAATTATTGCAAAAAAAATTTAATTCAAATAATTATTTGTATGTGATGAGATACGTATGGTGAAAGTTTATTGAAGTAAATGTCTATGACTTTATAGATCTTTATGCATTCTTTATTTGTGCAGAAGAGAATCCCAAGAGAATGATAATATATTAGAAATGGTGTAAGTTGTGCCGCTGAAAAACCTGTAGATGACGAACGCCATTACAAAATTCAAAAAATCAATTAAAACGATATAAAAAGTTTATAACATTTAAAAAAAGATGAATAATTTAATATATAATAATGTAAGATTTGACGAGGAGCCTAACTGAATTTTACAGAGTTTGGTCTATAAAAAATTTTTGTTGTATTTTTTAATGAGAACGTGATGTATATATATATATAGTAGTAATAATAATAAAATCGTTTATTGCTTCTCATTAAAATGATAATTAGTAATTACTAATTACACTCAATATAATATTATAGTCGGCCCGTTATTGTACGTAAGCCTAATTGGCAGATAAAAACATCTTATTCTCGAGGGAATAAAAATCGGATTGAATTTAGCTAGTATTTAATACATAAAACGCGATATCTGTAGTAATGTATATCAGAGAAGTAGTTATACACATTAGTAAAACTAGAAATAAAATAGGCGTTAAAAATTAAATAATTTAATAAATAAAAACCACATAAAAAAAAGAATTGCCGAAAACTACAAGCGTATAAATATAATATTATGTTTCGCGAGTATAATATTGTTATGTTTTAGATATACAGCTGTTGAAATGGAAATAATAATAATAAAATTATTATACATATTATTGTAATACAACTATATAAGTGTTATTTTTTTCACGATATTTTTTTACTAGCTTGAGTGCAACACCTTGTAAGTACAACTACTTTTGAGTGAGAGACTTTATAATTGAAACCCATTTTAAATGCAACCCATTTTGCGGTAACTCGTGTATTCAATTTAAATAATACATCGAGATTTCTAAGAGTCACTTATTATTAGAAAAATAGCATTCTTTTTCAACAAAATAATCTTCCAACTACTAAAGTTTTTCGGATGAATAGGTTAGGTGAATAATGAATAATCCGAGAACCATTAAGTTTTTATATACGAACTCAAATCTCACTTTGCTCGTCTTTCGCCTCAGTGTATCGATTTTCACACAATTTGAAATACACTAAAATTGTAAAAAATACTACAGAAATCCGAAGATTTAAATAAATTTGTCGTAATATATTACATAATATATAAATAGAAAAAAATTTTTACTAAATTTAGAAAATGTATATCTAAACAATCGCTGTTATTTGAATATCGTATCTATAATATTGAGTGAAATATCTCATCGGATCTTTTGAAAAATACCTAATAATTAAAGTTATCACTTACTGGCTAGGATTAAAATAAAGAACTACGATAAATATTTGTAGAAATTAAATACGGACTCGTAACTTTGTTAATTTTTATAATAAGCTAAAATAAAAAGTATTTTTATTGCATTTTTGGGTCTATCATACAATCTTCAATATGCATAGCAATACGTAATACTTAATACATATTTCAAATAGACGAAAAAATAAAATAGTAATAATAAAATGTACCTATACCAATTAGTCAACGATGGTGTGCCACGATCGCCACAAAAATCTGAACATCCAAAAAAACTCGTTAGCTTTTGTCATAGAATTTATGGTATATACAGAGTGAACAAAGAAAGATACGACGTTTACTTTTTCTTCACGTCTTTGAAAAATGTGAAAACAAAAAATCGTAAACCTAAGGCATAACAATGAGATAACAAATTACATACATTAGCGGTTGATCGGATAACGGTCACTGAAATTAAATAAAAAGTGTAGGTATGTATTTAATATTTTATTCGGATTATACATTTTATATTTAGGGTTATTATTATTTTTAGATTCAAGCTATTGAAATTGGCCAAAATTATTATGTGTGTGATATTTAATTGTATTTATTGCAAGCTGCTAGAGTGCAATTTCTAAGTTATTGTAATAATATATTTAAGTGTATAACTAATTAAATTGGTATGTTTATTTGAATGATTGGAATATAAAGCAAATCAAAAAACATTAATTTTAATATGACATATAGTTAAGTGAAGATCATCTCTTAATACTTGGTTATACGTTTCTATTTTGAATAATTTATAAGTGTGACTTATTATTATTTATTTATTTTTCTATGCAATAACTTTTAAAAGGAGACGAGTAAGACTTTTAGAGTAAAGTAGAGTTTTGATGGTAATTTCTTCTGGTTAAGATTATCATGGTTATCTATATTATTTTTTAATAATATCGAACTTCGCTCAAAATAGTTTTTTTTTTTATATCGAATGCTATGATATATCATTGCTTTAGAATTGAATAAATATATATATATATATATACGAGTACTACCACAGTACTACCAGTACTAATGAAAGTATTCAGAGATATTTAAGGATAAAAGAGGTCCCAGATTTTAAGAATTTGAAGTTTTCATGCCACACACAGATAGTAAAAAGGTGTGTCGAACTGGTGACAGAATCGACAGCTAAGATCTGTGGAAATATGCCAGAGAAGGGTATTTCAGCGCAAGGCATTTAAGATTAAAACCAATAAAATTTTAACAAACGTCTCAATTTAAAATATAAATATAATAAAAAAATTACTTGGAAAAACTTAAATAACACCAAATTTTTAAATAAAATATTATTCTTTACGGCAGGGTTGATGGAAAAGGTGGTAAGTTCTGAGTTAATATGTAACAAGATAAGGTTCCATAACAAGCGAAGGGCTGTTCATAATTTATTACAATCCCGAAATCGTAAATAACATAAAAATAAAATAAAAACAATTTATTGCATAAATCACAACATTTTAAGCACAATGTTCAACCTAAAGATCTTAAAATAAACGGTTTCACCTTGTTTTACATAATTTTAGATACTAAAGAAAAACATTAAAAAGTCATAAGAACAAGAAAACTTATAATAATATGTATGTATAAAAAAAAGAAAATGGCCAAAATTTACCAATTTTTCTCACTTTCAAAGCTAATGTGCGACCTAAAGATATTAAACTTTTTATTATTTTTCTCATTATCATTATCAATACCCCAACTTCTTTTTTGATTTTAGAATTCGATTATCGATATTCATCGTTTTTCGATTCACCCTAGTATACAAACCTTCTTCGGATACCTTGTCTGAGAAGGGGACGTGATATGACGCTTAATACAATCCAAATTTTTTTAACATTTTTTTTTAACGCAAATAAACCCGTGCCATACGTATATACTGTACTATATATGTATACTATAGATACTAGAATATTATAGGTTTACATAAATACGAATATATTATATACATTATATATGTTAATCAATCGGTAAGTCAGTTCGATGTATATTTTTTAATGTGTAGGTTTCAAATTATAATATATATAAAATATTTACATACGACCAAATTTCCTGTACAATTATTTACATAATTTTTGAAAAAACCATTTTCATAAACTTTTTTAATGAAATAACTATAAATTTACAAAATAATACCCATTTATAGATATAGATATAGAGATACATTTTTACTATAAAAATGAAAACGTGTGACGTCAATATAATAGTGTAGATAATATAATATGCCTTATACATAGCTATGAAAATTTACAATTTCTAATAATTGTTTTAATAATTTAATTTATTTTTTAGTAGTTTATTACTACTGGTTTTAAAAAAGTTCAACAATAAAAAAATATATTCTAAGTACTATTTTGGTCTTACTTTTTACCAGAAAATGAGTACCTACATAAACGTAAAACAGTTATTACAATTATCTGGTCAAAAAATAGTTTCCCAAAATATAAAAAGAATATCATTGTAAAACTGCTCAGAATTATACGAATGTATTTCAATATTCATTAAAATATTTGTACAATGTTTACTTTACTTCTAAATTCTAAGATGACAAAAAATTCAATTTAGCCATAGTATAATAATTTTGATATTATGTAAATCAAAAAACACAAAGTAGTATTGACATTTAATTATTGTTGCATATTGTAAACTTAGCAATAGCACGTATTTAAATAGTTAATATATAAGCAGTTTATTTTAATCATTATGTGTCCTAACAACCAAAAATATTTTCTTTACAATATAATATGGAGCTATTATAATATGTCAAAATTTGTATTTCGTAAACACATTTCTGAAAAGGGTTTATTTCAGAAAAAAAAAATATTTTTTTTGTGGCTCACAATTCAAATTGAATATTTTTCATTTAATTAACTTACCTATACTATCTATAAACTGGAGTCTTATAATGATATTAATTTGGTACCTAGATAAGATGTAAATATTTTTTTAACATATTAACTTTTAACTCAACTAGGTAGTTAATAATGTTTTTCAGCAATTGACTAACTTGGCTCATTTACATTTTTATTGTATTACCTATAGATATAATAATACCATAATACAATAATAGTATAATATTACATGTATAACTAAGGTACAATAAATACAATAATAATAGGTTTATTATGTCAACATTTTGAAGCCAGACACTCGTCAAAAGTTCATCATACGTATTAAATAATAAAAATTCCAACATAATATTTAGGTAACTGTTAATAAATATAGGTGTCTAGTTATTAATGTTTAAAAAGTTGTAACGCCATCGAATACATAACATAATTTTTTTTAATAATTTCAAAAATTAAAATCCAGTAATTTGTCTTATAGAAAAAAAACGAACTTTTTTTTATTAAGTTATGCCAATATTATTTTATATTATGGGTGCCTACTTATATCATTGGCTTTAAACTTAACGAGTTTAAATTACTTTTGTTTACTATCTATACGAACTTTTACTAAAGGCTCTTGGGTTAATTTAATTAACTTGACTTATTCGAGTTAATATTTTTTATTACAGTTTCCATCTTTAGAATTTTATAAAGTTATACGATACTCATATTGCAATAATATTATATCGTATACGAACACTACACTTCCGTATACTATATGATTACACCTGCGGAATCGTATCACGTTACACCTCCCCAGCTCCCGTTGTTCACATTTTCGGGGCAAAACATTAATAATGATTATTATTTTAAGCACACGTCACGGGCACGGGGGGTCTCCCTTTACACGTACACACCACTGCAGCAGTTTACAGTGTTTTATTATGATATATAAGTACAGGTAGTAGTAATTTTTTTATTTTCTTTGGTTATTATTGATAATTTTACCGTAGTTATATTATTCTATTATTGACATTCCACCGGCAACACCTATTCATGGGGCGTACATATAAATAAATATAAGTACTTAAACCAACTAGACATATTATAATATTAATGTACGCGTGTATGAACCGGAAGAATTTTAAACCGCGCGATGATAGTATGTGCGTTTAAAAAATATAAAACATAGACCGAAAAAAATTTCTTTTTTACTTGTACTTGGCTCCTGTATCTTTTTAATTTTTATTTTTTCATTATTTATTTCGACTACGTTTTACGTGCGGATGACATCCGACCATTGTTTTACTCGGGCGCGTGTGCGACGCGTCGTCGTGTCCTCCTCCGCCACGTGTCTGGGCATACATTATTATTATTATTTATACCCTGCGACGTCTACATACGTACGAATCGTGTACATCAACAATATAAAACCACACACTTGCAATGCAATTATTAGAAATTATGCTTTATTCCCGTACTATAATATACTGGTAGTACGAAATTTTCTAATTTTGTTAATATTTTTTGGAAAATTATCTTTTTGCCCTAAACCTAAAATAATTTAAGCTACTGTATAAGTACTATTACGACAAGTTGTAAACAAATGTTTGAGAAGTATGTACTTTGCATTTTTTTGGAACAGTATTATTTTACTTTAGTAATATACTTAATTACATTATTCATGATAAAAATATATTAAGAAAAAAAAATACATGATTCAATAGATCACGATGCCATGAAAACTTGTCGACAAATTTTAATGGTTTTTTAGGAGATAATAACAATAATATTAATAATATAAGTATTACGTTTTTTTCTAGAATATTGTAAACCGCCTATACACAGTATATATTTTTTACTCGAAATGGAATATAAATCGCATTTTTAAAAAACCTATTGTAAGAACGTCTTATTGGAAGACGAGACGATTGAATTTAGACAAAAAAAGAGACACAATATTTATGGGAGAGTTTTCTACTTTGCTCTATGTATGTATAAACTTACTTATTTATAAAGAAATGTATTCAACTCTGTAAAAAGAAACCGTATTTGTATTTTATATTGTCGTAGAGTTTCGGATAGAAAAATTGTAGACAGTATAAGCATCTACATATATATTTACAAGTAGGGAGTACCTACCTATACGACGGAAAATAATGAATTTTAGGTTTTTTTATAATGTTATGATAATATCATTGCTGCTGTACCTATATACGTCCGTCAAGGCATCAACATTATACGTGTCGGTATTACTAAAATCACATTTTCCAAAGAAAAGTACAACATTTTCTTCATGTATATTTAACATTTTCAGTGTATTACGTTTTTATAAGAACGAACCGGGATTGAAATTTTCGAATGCCATTCTCCTACGGTAGATGATAGGACGTCGAACGTAAATTTTCTCATGTAAAAACATATGGTTTAGTTTTATATAGGTACCTAACGCAGTATATAGTTATTAGCTTATAGTTAAATATAATTTTGTAATAAAAAAATATAGGTAATGAGTTATACTGTGCTTTTGCGAAAAACTTTTTTTTTAATATTTCAATTTGTTGTATAATACGAATTCAATAATATTAAATTTTTTTTTTCTTGTAAACATATAATATATTCATATTAATTAATTAATTTATATATATTTATATATAATAACTCCTTGAAAAAGCAGAATTCTGGAACTTTTATGAATTATTGAAGAAACTTGAGTTAATTTAGACCGAAAAGTGGTTTTATAGAATGTCTAAACAAATATAGTGATTTTACGATAATAAAAAAGGGAATTGACATAAAAAAATCACTTTTAAAATACCTTTTAAACGTATTTAAACATTATTAAATTGTTAATTTCTCATTTGCGTTAAAATTTCCTTAAATTGCCTACATAAATAAACCCTTGAAAAACAGTTGGTTTACAAAGTTAATATTTGATTTTTGGTAAAAAAAAAAAAAAAAAAACCGTCGATTATTACAATATTATATTATACATTATCATTATATTATATTATCATATACTACATATTATGTAGTTACGAGTATGACGCATCGTCGTTATATTAATGATAATGATAACACTAATATTGTAGGTATATAATATAAAACGAATATAATATTATTATTGAAAAATATTGGCGTATTTCACCGTGGCTTGGTCGATTAATCAACAGCGACAAAAATAAATAAAATAATGACAAATACAACAAAGCATAATATTATATGTGTATATATTTGTTATATTGTATTATATATTTGTGAAATATTTATGTACATATTATTATTATCGTGTTTGGGGCGAGTGATTCGGCTCGTTTGACGGAGGTTACACGCGCGTGTATTATTATACCGCGGTCCCGGTTGCGCGTCTGTCGTCGACCGGTGTCATGTTATAATATTATATAACCTAACGCATATTATTATTATTATTATTATTATCATTATTACGTTCTATTATTGTAATATAGACAACGGATTATTAAGAACAATATTTTATAAGGTGTTCTTTTCGGTGCAAATCACTATATGTACCTATATAGTACCTACATAGTACAATATAGGTACGCATTATTATTATTATTGTTATAGGCGAGCCGACGGTTTGTGTGCGCGCGCCCGAAGAACAAACGGGTTAAAAGAGACACGTGGCATCATATAATAATACATAACACGGGTATAATACGGACAGGTATCTCTATATACACACAAACAAAACGTACTATAATAATGTAATGATATATACGTATAAAATGATGATGAAAAAAAAAAAAAAAATGAGAAAAATTCGACACATGGCCCGGTTGACGATCCGATCGGGGCGCTAAGTTATTTCGTTATTATATCGTTATTACGTGCGCTTATTTTTCTTCGCGGCGAAATATATTGTGTACACGTGGTGTTGTACACCTATAACCTATAATATAGCTGGTATATATATATATATATATATATAGGTACGTGTGCGGCCCAACACAAACGGGTGGTAGTATGTTTGCCGTCTCGTGATCTTCAGAAAAAAAAATAAAAAATGATAATGATAATAAAAAAATAGAAAAAAAAAAAAATCATTTCTAAAGATGTACGTACACGCGGAGAAGAAAAACGACGACGGACCACAATAGCAATAATAATAATAATGTGCTTATATTATATGTGAAGTGGCTGCTGTATATAGTAAAATATATAGAGGTATCCAACTTACAATACAATATGTATATCGCCGTGACGGTATGTTTTAATACACACACACGACACACACACGTATTTTACCTGTAAATTTGTGTGTATATAAGTACGATTATTGAGTATATTATATAGTATATATATATATATATATATATATAATATATATATATATATTATATATATTTATATGCGTAACGCCAACACGCATTTTTCCGGGGACCGTAAAATATCGGACGCGCAGAGGTTAGGCGAACGAGCGCGCGAGAGTGAAAGAGTGATGGACGTGAAAAAATGGTTCGATAAACTAAATCCCCGTGCCCTTGAAAGGCTTTCGGGGGGGGGGGGACAAAACCAACACATATGTGTGTACGGCAGCAGCTCGGATGTGGCGGAGGCATTGTCGGCAAATTCGTTGTACGTGTGATTGATGAATTTTAATTTTTGAAAAAAATTTTATTAATAATACACGTAAATACGGGTGTAAGATATGTTATTATTATTAATGATTTTCTTTTGGCAGTTTTATCAATCAATATGATATTATATACTATGATAAACCAGATTATTCTCACGTTATTAGTCTAAGGTCTAACCATTTTCACCTCTTGTATACCGGTATAATACCTAAATACTATCCTATAATTGACCTTATTGTCATAAAGAAAAATAGATATCTATAAATATAATGATAATATATCAATAATATATACCCTATATATAAGAAAGGGACTAAATAAGACTATAGTAGCTATCGAGGGATAAGTGTTGTGTTGCACACATTTTAACGAATTACGTCCTATCAAGGATAAACGAATAGTCAGAATAAATTAACTGGTAATTATCATTTAAAATTTAATCAATATTATGAAAAAGTTTCGATTCTTACAAAAATCTATTAAGTTTTTTAAGATAAACCTTTTTGACACATTCGTTAAAATTAAAGTCGAAAATACGAGAACAGACTCAATGTTGATTAAATAAGAGTTGAGATAAGCGGTTCAATATCATTCGTTTTATTTATATATTAGACCTCAAGAAATAGAGACATTTTTGGATCATCTGTGAGATTACTGGTGATTATTTAGTACTCGTGGAAGATTTACCGGATAGATTGAAATCGCTATTCAACTGACTCGAAGAAGTGGCACTCAAAGTTAGGTTAGAAGTATATTTAGACAAAACAGAGTATACGGTTATAGGAACATGAGAGACCATGTTAATATATCCTTTCTTAAAAATATAACATAATAGTCGAGTAATTTAAATATTTAGAATCAATTTTATCAGAAAAATAAAAATGATAGTATGTTCAGTGATCATTTATGGAACAGAAACATATCCATAGGAGAAATATATCAAAGAAAACTGATAGTCTTGGGAATAAAAATTCAACATAAGATGTTTAAAACAAAAAATAGTAGCGACCCGTGTGGAATAAGAGAGAGCGGGCTGTAATGACTTTGCCAGAATCTCAAAATATTAGATGCAATTAGGGTTGAAAAAATTCAATATGTAGGACATGTTAGGTTATGTTTAAATTTATTTTTCTACTACACTACAATGTGGTTTCATTGTCATTATGTCAATCTTTTATCATAATGCAAATGTTTTAATTAAAAGGTTATTCTAATACAAAAATGTGTTGTTTTTGTTTAAATTACAATAAAAATTACAATAATATAGAAGTACAAAATGTATTGTTTGGTAAATTGTTACAATAATAAATAGGTATAACAGTATATACAGTATAACATTTTTCTATGCAGTGTATGCTATAAAACTATATTATTTTAAATTCGATCATTTATTTACTTATATATTTATATTGAATACATTAAATTTTATCCACCCACCTATTGTTGCTCATAACCATAATAATATACCTGCGTATATCTCCTGCATGCCACCGTGCATGACTAAAATTATAGGTTATACATCGCACCGTTGTATATTTTATAATACGTAGAACCAAATATTAATTTCACTCTCGACAAGGAAACCGTTTATACACGAATATGATTTACTCGAACGGACCAACGTACAGAAACAGAATATGTGCAGTTACTTTTCACACCATTTTTCTATCAAAAAATATTATTCAATTATTTATCTGAAATATGCATCGTTCTTGGTCAACAATAAGATGCAAAAAACGTATAGATTCTTACAAATTATTATTTAGATAACGTCAAAAACATCTAAATGTATATGCAGATCGACCATAAATAGATTTTGTCGAATTAAAGAAAAATACCCCTTTTATAATATAAACAATATATGTGAACATAATATAATGTTATGACTTATGTTATTTATTCGTAAAGGTTATCATATTTTTATCAATAAAAATGAAACGAAAATTCCGGATAATATTTATTGTAATCGAAGACCAGTCGTAACGAAAATAGTCGAACATCATAAAATTATATGCACATAAAACTATATTATGCTATATTATATCATATCATATATTTCGTAATCGAAATACGAGGAAAATGTGTGTATAAAAAAAATTTGTTGATATATATTTTTGCTGGAATACGCGCCATGTCTTCCGTTGAAACATAAACAAACCGCTTTTTATTCCCTCTACGTGTGATTTTTTGGTTTCGAATATTTTACGGTCACTGCACATTATTATCAGGGGAGGAAAACTAACGAGCCCCGTTAAGACACGGACCTTTTTCGAGCATCAAAGGTCGGCGATCCACAAAGGAACGTTGGATATTTACATATAGATAATATAATAAGCAGTAAATCTACTAGTTATAAATGTATATTATACATATACATACATGCG
Source organism: Pemphigus obesinymphae (assembly GCA_025469235.1). Lineage (NCBI taxonomy): Eukaryota > Metazoa > Arthropoda > Insecta > Hemiptera > Aphididae > Pemphigus > Pemphigus obesinymphae. The sequence continues at coordinate 25,945 of JAIPRL010000282.1, read as the reverse complement.
TACTCGATTTCGGTATATATACTCGTAGATACATATTATAAACGAGTATGTATATATTGTCATTGAGTATGATTTTAAGTGATTTTCGGTTTTTACACGTATCCAAAACACACACGTAATATAACCCTAATAAATATATATTATACATAAAAGTATAAAAGATAAAAACTCCCCTCCATGAAAAAAATCGTTGCACCGCACCCCACAGCAGTATATTATTTAGCATCGACTGGCTGGGGCAGCCAGGAAAGGGGTGCACTTTCTAAATTAGTTTTTCACGATATTACATACCTATTATGGTCGTATGTGACGATGCATATATTATAACTTATAATATACGTACATTAAAATATTACGGGTTGAATATAATATAGTAAGTACAATTTGTGAAATTATAAATATAAGAAATTTCATCTTCATACACAATTTCCGGATTTAAGACTTTTATGCAATTCGCAAACAATGGGTACATAAAAACAATTTTCACGAGGGTAAAAAACTAATATCTCTATACAAGTTTTTATTAAATTACAACAATTCTTCAATTGTTCATATATAACAAATAATGTGGTATTAAATTTAATAGGGGGTATAACGTTATATATTCATAATACTAACTAAAATATTATATAATACTAGTATACAATTATATAAGGGAGTTAGGTGATCATTATAATAAAAAAAAACTATCAGTGGGTGATTAATGGACGATATATAGTAAGTTTTATAAAGAAATATTATATTAATAATAATTATAACAGTCAGGACTTTGATCATTTTTCTCTAAAGAAATTTAATATTTTTTGGACTTGGACCAATATTAAATGTACCAATTCATTATACAACGATTTAAACTTGGATCATTATTAAACACTTGGGAAACGATTTTAGACTTAAATATTATTTAATATCTACAAAAATATAAATTGTAGTAATTTTTTTCGTATTTGCTTAACGGATTTGTGTTAAAAACGTAGATAAAGGAACATTATAATTTCGATAAACAACCTAGATCATTTTACTTTTCGGGTATACAGCTGTTTAACTATCGTATAATATAATTGAAAGAAAATTCTGTACCTTGTCCCACATTATTTTACATAATATCTGTAATATATTGTTTGTATAAAAATGCATGTACACTTGCTCGTATTTTATTAATTTTTTTTTTAAAGCTCTCTATTTACTCAGTATTGTTATATATAATAATATATCGGTTTATATTATTACATAGGATGGAAAACTTAAGTTTTCTGATGCCTAGCTGATGTATAGTATTATTATTATTATTATTATCATTGGACTTGTCGTCAACTGTGTGCAGGCGGACGGTGTTGATAGGTCACGGGCAATTGGGACGATGGACTTAGCCTCGATGTGTGGATGGCGTTTTATTGAAATTAATGTCTGGTCGTTATTTTAAATAATACAACCGTTTCCTCTGTGCAATATATACGACTATATTACAGCTTTAATAGAAATTATATGACACGCAGTACGTATATAATATACACGAACTCCACGTTGTATAAATAATATCCAAAAAAAAAAAAATATATATATATATTATATTTGTATATCTACTTAAAAGTCTAAAACAATCTATATAATACGGACGTTGGTATTATGATATTTTATTTTGTTTTGTTTTTCTCCCGGTCATACGTATAATCGCTCAATACGAATGTGTCGTCCATAATGTTGAATGTACGACTGCAATACTACGATAAAATGCACATATACTGCAGCTACGGGTATATACCGAGTGCGCTTAAGATTATCCGCATCGGAAATCCTTTTCGGTCGAACCCTTTGGTGATAAAAATGTACTATACAAATATAAAAAATGTATCGAAAATTCCGAGTACGTCATTTCCGTGCGGTAGAACATAACGCATAATATTATTATTTTATCAATGTTCATTTATATATGGTCTTCCGTAAATTTTAAAAGTGCACCACCCCTCTCAAAATAAAATCCTGGCTATGAACCTACACGTACATATATAGTCCTTATTTTTGTAGTATTGCGGGTTTTTTTCCAGGACAGTAAGTAAAATACCAAACTTTGTATATATTTTGCACTCATGCAAATATATTACATTTTTATACATAATGTACCTATAATTTCGTATTGACACTACGTAATATGTACCGACGCGTGCTTTCATTTAAAATTAATGTTAAGTGGCACAAATGTATAGTTAACTCACAGAAGATTTTGATACAGTCACTGTACATAATATAGGAACCAATATGAAGAAACTGGTTTTAGATTTATAGATTAAGAATTACAAAACTTTAAAAACCTATAAAATGCATTGTATACACTGTCTATAGTAATGATCGAAGCCGATATTTCGTCATACCACAGATTACGAAGATTTTTAGTTCTTAACTATTTTTATAAATAATTACTAAAACTAAAAATGAGCCTCGGAATAATTTTTCTGCACTATAGTATACTAAGGAAATTATGTAGGTACCAATATTTAATTATAAGAAGAGCTACAGGGAAATAATTTAAAATGTATTGCAAGACAATAAAAGACAATATAACATATTCTTGATTCTCATATCAAAAATTTCAGAAAAATTTAGAAACATACTCAGGGGTACAAGGTGTAAATCAGGATATATATTACATAGTAATTAAAATACCGCTTTCAAGGATACTATAATGAATATATTATTGGAAGATTACATTTGAGGAATTGAAAGTGATATACAATAGGAATAGGTACTGATATCGTAAATGAAATTATTGTTAATTATTATTTTTTATTCTACATAATTTTTAAATTATAACAAAAATATAATATAAAATAAATTTTATCACGCATTTTTGTGTCAATGATAAAAATTGGTATCCGTTTATTTTGTTACCTAATTGTTTGAATATTTTACTAATAACAAAGGAATGACAATTTGGTGTTCAATAATTATTCTCATTTCAGGGTATATTTTACTATTAAGGGTCAACTATTTGTTTTAAGTTAACAGACAAAACAATAATTTTTTTATGGTGAACATCAGGTGGCCATGAGAAGCATTTCGAGGTTCCACTCCATTTTAAACACACATTTTAAAAATATTATCTACAAGCCAATCTATAAGCCATATTAATAGTATGTACAATATTTCAAATTATTTGAACAATTTTTTTTATTTATATTTTACGATCATAGGAACGTAAAACCTAAATTTGGGTCTAATGGCGTTCAACGTGTTAAGAGTAATAAAAAACTATAGAAAACAACCAAAAATCTGAATAAATCGAAAAATAATACTAAATCGATCTCAGTTAAAAATCATTTTCTGGAATGCAGTGATTTATTATTGCTTTCAAATAATTCAACATGACGAGTGAAGTGCTTTTACCTCTCCCCTTTAACATATTTTTAAATATTGGGGTTTTTTTGGTTTTTAAATATCTACGTTATTCATGTCATGATGAAGGTTTGCTCAATATAGTTTCGTTAAAATTTTATATTTTCATTTTTTATTTTCAGCCTCAGTTAATTAAAACAATTTTAACCTTTAGGTTTTTCTTAAAAAATTAATGGTGAATACAAAAAATGTGGTATTTAAAAAACATATTTTACATAATATATTGGTATTACAGAGAATTTGTTTAAAATTACAACACTATAGCTGCAGGTATACCCGTAATGAATAATGATTAATAAAGATTATAAACAATATTTGAAAACGAAAAAATATATTTTATATATTTTCTAATTTTTAAGAACACAATATTACATTTTAGCATTTTATAATATGACATAAATGCAATAATAAATAAAAGCATGCCAACTGTAGTAGTTCTAACTGGTATTCTAGGCCTTTTTAATATATTATATATGCGATATGGCAACGTCTTTACTACATATATACATAAATAAATATTATCATAACATAATATATTATATGAAATTTAATAATACACATAAAATATTACGAAAAAATAATGCAAAGAATATTAAAAGTGTTTATAATTATAATATACTAATACTATTGAGTACCGGTTTCAGCAATAAGTCATCATCGGGTTATATCCGAACATATTACAATTATTCAAGTCTAGTAGGTAGTATGTAAAATAGGTAATAAACAATATAAACACTTAGTAACATACACTTTTAATGCTCGATTGGCGTTTTTTTTCATTAAATCGGCTTTATATTTTATTTATAGATGATCTCTATAGCATATGACACATTGTATTCGCACTCGACGACCTACAGAACTTAGAAAATTTGTACTTTTTCCATCCTGTGAATGAAAATATTAATAAAAACGTTAGGTGAGTGCTAGAAGAAAATTTAAATCGTCAGTTTATAATATTTATCGAATAATCCTTTTAATATCCTGTAACTCACAAACCATGTGGATACACGGATTAAAATCATAACGCTATAAATATTATATTATAGCTTTTAGATTTGAGTAGGTCATCAATAATAGGTCAGAAAAAAAATGTTTTTCGATGCACTTTTCAGTTTTAATATTATCTTTTAATATATCTATGTTATACTTTATGATTTTTGGTCTTACAGTTTGAATAGTGATTGAAAACCACCGTTTATCACGTGATATGTATCGAAATTTTTATTGTTTATTAAAACTCACTTGAATACTCAGCGACTCGTTGAAAACTGGTCCTAAAACACAATACTTGTACATACTTGAAAAATATAGCTGACTATAATAGACGTGAAGTGGAGTTTTTTAAAATTCGGATTTTCATTTTTGGACATGAGACTTTTATTCATTTTATGGGGCCAGTGATGTGAATGTAAAGGCAATATGCGTATATTATATATTCGTATAACCTGAATATGAGAGCAGAATAACATTAATAATTTATTGGCTAGATCAATATAATTTATTATACATGTATATTGTATATAATATATACATAGGTATGTATTCGTATTAATTTTGCGCCGAAAGTGAAAAAAAATAAATTTGCGACGGTTGCATATTAGTAACAATATAATATGTACGTATTATCAGCTACGTACAGCATATTATAATGTATTATTTATTTCTATGTTATAATATGTTCGGAAAACCACACATTAGCGCATATAATTTGGTTAAATAAATTAGACGATAATAATAATTTTCTAAAATTTCACGTATGCCTACTTAGTCGGTTGTATGTATAATATATAATATTATCGCGAGTACGAGTATTAACGTATTTCTTTAAATTATTATATGCGCACACGGACGAGTGATGTTAATTAATACCTGCGCATAAGTACAAGAGCGAATCGTCAACATATTGAAACGTTTTTTTTTTCATTTTCATAATATATAATAATACTGGTTACACAATATATTTTATTGTGCCTGTCATTCGTGCCGGCGATAAGACCGCGCCGAGTCGTGTTTATGACATCGACGCCGAAATTTCATATCCGAAGTACGTACTTGCGATTATAACCACGATTAACAGGGCATTTTATTTCGTTTTGTTTCATTTTAAATCGATATTGATTAAATACTAAAAGGGTACTTTAACAGATATATAAAAATGTAGCAAGAACCGACGGCCCGCCGGTTCTTCAAATATTGTTCATCATAAACAAAAAACGGCATAAAAAATACAATCGGCGGAGGTCAATGTGGTATATAAAATGTCGGAACAGATATTTTTATCAGCATAGGTATGCCGAAAATAACTTTTATACTGAGAAATATCATAGCTAAGTGCGTTTTTTACACCGATAGTTTGCGTGTACCTATATAGTACACACTAGCTTTATACACACATAGACTGATCCGGAAAAAAATACCGAACGCGCAGATGTATTATATAGTCATATACATTCATTTGAAGTAAAAAAAAAATACGAGGACAAACGACGTTTACACTGACAATTTACCGGAAAATATTTATCCGAGCAATATACATTTAAAACGATTTTCAAAAAATCTAAAATTTATCGGTGGACTTAAGATACAATATTTATATACTACTGCAACAGCATACACCCTTATTCATTCTATTTGACATTTTATCCCCATTCATATATATATATGTAGAAAGAGAGAGAGAGAGAGAGAGAGTTAAAGAGAGAAAGAGAGTGTTCGAAATCCATCAATTATAACCGGCTAAATACGCGCAAGATAAGACCGACACCACGAGACAAACGTGCGAGAAACACGCAGACACTTTTAACGTGCGGACTTCACGGAAGTCGAAAACAAAACTTAAGTTTCATAAAGGACACAATATATACATAGGTATATACGCAATGTGTATACATAGTGGTGTGCAGTTGTATAGGAATGCATGTAAGTATATATACGGTTAAAAGGGCAGTTTTACCTTTAAGAAGAACGTATACACGGAATTCGGTGTTGGGCGAACGCAACAAAAGTAAAAGAATACTTTTCGACGATAAGTATCAAACGAAATTATATTGTGTTTTCTAACCTTGCGACTCGCGACCGTGTACATCGCAATACCTCAATCGTCCAAACACGCCACGTTTAACTGCAGTAATAGTAACATCAAATATGTATTTAATTTTAACCGTATAAATTGTACTTGTTAATTAGTGGATTATTTAAACATAAACAATTTAATTATTTTTTTTTAATAATAAAAAAAGAATTAAGCAATAAACAAAATATTGAAAATTTATATCTGAATATATTATAGTAATTCAAAACAAAATGTTTTTCACCAGTGTGATACATATTTTACAAACCGCTACATCGTATTATACTATGAGCATACTGAGCGGTTCAAACACATTAACCTTTTTGACTATTAAAGGATTTAGCTTACAGTCTTGTAAAAAATACTTTTAAAATTATAATTAAATAGACGTACAAACACATTGGCATAAAAAGTATTAAAGAACAAATAAGAATACTTGTTATGTATTTAAATACAAATACTTTTGCATATTTGTACGGTTTTAAATTTATTTTTTAAACAGTCATATTATTTAAATTATATTTTTTTATAGATCTTAAAATCTCTCTATCACTTAACCATACATGTTCAATGATTTTATATAATAATATAATTAAATTTAAATTTTAGTTTCTTCAATATTTTGGAAACTAATAATTATTTTTACCAACATTTTTATATATTTACGATATATTGTGTTACATGAATATTTTTATTTAATATAATTTATTATATTTATAAATAAATATTTTTAATATATAATATACCTAATAATAAAATTATTATAAGACAAAACAAACCCGTGTCAATCGAGTCTCGATGTTCCGTTCTATTCCCGATGATATTACAATTACTATTTTAAACCATATTTCACACGGGCGATTAACATCCACGTGCGGTGGTTGCAATTTTTATCGACTTTATTACACTTATACCAATTACCCAAATATTATATATAAATTTCCATAACTCCGTCTGTCAATTCATCGCACTATACAACAATATTAAATTTAATGATAAAGTAAATTTAGAATTATACTAAACAAACTTATTTAAAAATTAATTTTGATTGAATGAAAAATATTAAAATTAAAACTTATTATAACAAATTGTACTTATAAGTATTTAAATAAAAGTATTTGTAATTATAGTTAAAATACTAATGGAATAGTATTTCAAATACTTTGAAAATACTTTAATTAAAATATATTTAAAAAATATTCTAAATACCTAGTATAAAAATATAAAAATACATTTACTCAAATACTTTACAAGACTAGTAGCTTGTCATTGTAAGTATTTTGTTTTCAATAAACTATAATATTGATTATTTAAGTTTAATATTTTGTACTCAAAAATTTTACAAAACTTACCATTATCCATAATATAAAATTATCAACACGCCTATATATAATACAAACCTGGAGGTCACATTCGTTAAGTATGTTTTCTATGGGCAAGATTTTTCCGCCAAAAAGATACTTTCTTTTTCCTTTTCTACCTATTCAATTTTTCAATTGGCCAAATATAAAATTCTATTTGCAATCATTATTATTTTACTTTTGAAAGATCGTTACAAATTAAAATATAGGTGAAAGATATAATGCATGTATCACCATTATATATATATATCAAAAGTCATAATTAAACAACACCTAAATATCTTCATGGCTGAAATTTGAAGCTTTAAAGATTTCTCAAGATTATAATAATAAATGTAGAATTACTTTTAAATTATTTCTGCTAAATAAATAAGTATACTAATAAATATTATAAGATAATATCTGAGCAGATATATAATTAAAAGGTTTTATATAATATACAATTATTATAAAATTTCATGAAAAATGAAAATCTAGAAATACTGAAAAATTTTTATATTTCTTTTAAAAGTGAATAATAAATGGTAATATTTCAGTAGAATTTTTAATTATGGTTACGGTTTTTAAACATTTTGTTGAAAATATTTCTTCTGTATTTCTCATTTATACCATAATTTCTTTAAAACATCATAAAAAGATAAATCAAAAAACGAATTATAAAGAAAAAAATTTTTTTAATACAATCTTTAAAAAAAATTCAAATCTTAAAAAGAAAAACAATGTAGAGCACTAGAAAAATTTGTTATATTTTTTTTCAAATATATATATTTCTAAGACATTTGTAAGTTAATAAACGTGAAAAATGTTAACAGGAGTTTTTATTTAAAATCGTTGCAATGACATCCTCAAGAACTTGAAAAGCCATATAAAGAAAATAGAAATAATGGATATTATTGTAAAATAAAAAATTACTATTTACTACAGCTATATCTACTCGTAATAAAGATTATATGCTAATACACGATTTGCAGATGAGATTGCTGTACGATATTTAAAGATTAACACAATATTTTCCAATATTAAAAATGTATTTGGTAAATACATATTACATATAATATATGTCAACCTATATAGAGAATACGAATATCAAAAGAGAGAAAAACTATTGATTGCAAACACATTTTATACAACCCCATAATACTATATTATGTATAAACGGATGCATTTACAAATTAAATGGAAATGGTTGTATTTCCTGCAAATCATATTATACGACGAAGAAAATCGTTCTAAGCCGAATGACGAGGTATTTAAAGTAGACTTTTTGGAAAATCGTACGCGATTTTCACACACACAAAACCCCCGATAGACATTATCAACTATACATATGTATATTGTATATATATTTATATATATATATATATATATATATAAGCATAGAAAGAGCAGATCGCAGATGGCATTAATCCTGTAGAGCATGGTGAAAAAGAACACGGGAAGGGTTGACAAACGATTTGGGTGAAATCATCTCTACTGCACTGAACTGTGCCGGGGTGATGGCGGTCCAAGACAAAATATGATTTTGTTGTCGGGGCTAAATGCAAAAGACGGTATAATATGTGCACGTGCTATCATAAGACGATTGCTGAGGCAATGGATTCACCACTGATTTTCAGATTGAAGGACCCTTTGACTGAGGGCCGCTCACATAATATTTGTCATCTAAGTATGCGAATGCACATAAATAATAAAATATAGATATAGGTAAGTGTAATGCCTGTATTACTGTGTTGTTTGCATATGACGTATCACAGGACATGCACCCATGTGCGCCCACCTGTCGTTCTCGACCGTCGTCTTCGTCCTCTCTACCTATCCTGGCGGATCACTCGCATATATGTACACTATGAGCACTATGTACTTAAGGTGTATAAATAGAACCCCTACCCCTCTTTCTCGGCCATTTATCATTTTTCCTTGCGACAATGACGTATAGTATTGCAGTGGCTAGTGACGTCAACAATACCACATTTGAATATATGTACGTTCGTCGTTATATATATATATAGATCGTATAATGTGTACAAAAGAGAGTACGAATGTGCATAAGCAAGTACAATAATATGAATACGGAGGATAAAGTGCCGAAGGGATTTCGGTGATAGTGGTGGGATACTATTCCCCATTCCTATAACTATATGTATACATCCATCGAAAAGGACGACCCTTGGAAGGATATATTTTATAAGCCGCCGAGAATGCGATATTTATTTATCACCACCACTGCTATGTATGCAACATAATATATACATATTAGCAATCCAAGCGCTTGTATAATATAATATTATTAATGATTGTCCGCGAGAATATATTATAATTTATGGTTATATGTATATGGTTATATACGTATACACATAATATATTTACACGGGTAAATATGCAGATTGCATGAAATGTGCAGATCTTCGAACGACTAGACCTTTTCCAAACGATAGACGTGGTATATTTTTCTTACAGTGGTTCCACAAAAATAGCGTAAAACAACTCAAAATTACGTGACCTTGCTGAGGGTACATTTTTAACCTATAGGTTATTATTAAATCTCTTCACCGAGTCTACGTAGTTCTCATATAGATGATATTATAGGCATAATATTTTTGGTACATAACCAAACGGGTTTTATTATCAATTTTTTTGAAAAAACGTAAAAATCCGTACAAAAATGAACGTTTAAAATAATAACATTTTTATTTTTCATGTTCCAAATAACGAAAATGTAAATGAAACAATTGGCCAAACAGCAAAACCATTTTGGATCTAAAATCTCTGAAAAATACACTTAAAATTAATTTTTTGTTAAAATTATGATAAAAAATAAAAACATGTATAAGTTATAAATTATATCTTATTAAAAATGCCCTTTTGATACATTTAAAACATAGGTATTTATTCCATTAATAAATAATAATAATAATAATAAAAAGAAGAAAAACTAGAAGAAGAAGTAATGATAATGTACTGACATTTGAACCCAATTAATAAGTGTTCTGTAATGAATGTGTTTGAAACGGACGTATTTTACAAAAAGATGCGGTTTATCTACAAAAATGTAAATTTTTTGGGTGTGAAAAACTAAAAGGGATTCTTGGGCACATCGACCACTGTAGTATAATATATATGCGTATACATTTAAAAGGACATTTTGAGTTGAAAAAATTCAACGTTTAAAACACGTAAGAATCTAACAGACCTGCAGCGCGTAACCGCGCGTACACACGACTGGGGCTCCGCCAAAACTGGGCTCCGCTCGTACACCAACGCCGTCGTCGCCACCACATCGATCCGGCCCTGGGGGAGGGGGGGCCCGGCGCGCGTTAATGGAACAACCGTTAACCACCCCCGTTTTTCCGATCGCTTTACCACGAACGCGTTTTACAAAACTCACCCCCTCCTTGCCGTCGTATATCATACTTATAGAGACCGTAATACGTATATATTATAATATAGACTACATCGTATTATTATAATAAATTGTACCTATATATTATACGCGTGTATAAATACCTAACCATATCATTATTATTATATCGTCAAATTTTCCTCGAATTAAACGAATAATATAATTTTTTATTTTATAATCTCTTCTAAACTTATCCTCAAAACGGGGTCACAAAAAATATACCTAGTATTTAGTTTCACTGTGCAATAGGAATAGTTGGACTGGCCCAAACCACTAGTCTGGGATTGTGGACTAGGTCCTCGACTTGATATGGGCCCCTACCCCCCATGACCCCTGGTTTATGTTAAAATATATATATATATCATTCAAAAATTGATTTTCGATTGTTGAGTTTAATCGATTAAGTAATTACACTTATGTAAAATTTAAAAATTACTTTGTTTGTCAACCACTATAATTAAAACTTAAAATGTCTGAATAGTCAATCGATTTTTGTAGGCCTGTTAAAAGGATGCCATGCTATTGATTTATAGTGATAAAATCAAGTCAATGAAGGAAATGATTTCTATAATTTAATTTTAAAGTTAAAACGCCTATTCTACAATAAATAAAATACAATATTTTGTAGACAATCTGGTAGGCATTTTACAAAATATTAAATAGCAAAAAGATAAAGTGATTTAAAAAACTTGAAAAAAAGACTTTTATATTGGACATTAAAATATATAATACGGGTAAGGTAATAAACCTATGATATCTTATTCGAAAATTTTTCCTTCGAATATTTTATAATAAATGTTTAAACTATTAAATCATTTTAAATTCCATTTTTGTTTATTTTTCGTAATTAAATTATTGAAAAAATGTGATGATTATTCAACGATAAAAGCATGTTCAGATATGAAACTATTTATAGATTAAACTTGTAAAATATATTTAAACAATTTTTAACTGTAAAATTTTCATTTTTCTTAAAATGCTCAAAAATTGCCTTTACAGATCCCCTTAAAATTGGAGGTGTGGCGTCGTCTTAGAGAGTTAATTTTTCCGTCAAACATGCTTTACGAATTTGGTGAAATTTTGTAAAATAATATCTATTATAATTCTGGGATAAAATGAATATTGATTTTAAAACACTCAGGCTCAATATATGTATATTATTATTTATTAATATATCATATTCATCACATTCCGGATTTTACTATTTACCTCTTATCGCCATGCTCCAACATAGATTAATTATACTCTAATATAACAATATTATAATATCTCGTCCTATAATTATTGCATTTCCAAATACTTACTATAATTAAAATTTATTTTTTCTGGCTTTTTGCTATGGTTCGAATATTTTTATATACGCACCTATATTTCAAAGATCTTTTATTAAAAAATTCACAATAAAATTACTTATAACTATTATTTTTCCTCCATGGCTTTCTAATTTGAATCCATTTTCAACTTTTGTATCGATTTTTGAGCCCAAATTTTGAGTTTAAGACTCAAAATGCGTACAAAAAATTAACTTACTTTAACACCATCCTTAAACCATAAAGTTTCAATAGGTGTATTTAAATTTTGCATTATATTTTTGGAAATATTTTGTATTAATGTAGAACGGTTTGTATTTTATTATCAGTTATGGCATATATGAGCCCTTCAACAAAATCGCTTTCTTGACATTTTTATATCAGTCTGACATTGATAATATAGGTATATAATTATATATTATAATTTACGCGTGTATGTTTGGAATTATTTCCGTGAAAAGTTGCTGTAATTTAGGTACCTATACATTGTATGACTAAAAAATATAAACATTAAATAATATGATTAGATATTTGATTGCGACTATAAATGATATGATTAGTACAACGATTTACATATTATATTGTGAATTGTTTTTTGCCTAGCCGATCGCTTTGTCTTAATTGTATTCGTGTTGAGCAAGTACAAAATAATATGTATTTGTTCACGAGAACGCGTTTTGAATAAAATAAATATTAAACACAAAAATTGTGAGTGCCACATATAAATTCGGGTATTTAAACATTTTTATTATTCTTTAGGACACGTTATACAATTTTCAGATGTAAACTAGGCTACATATTTCCGAGTATTTTTCAAGTTATTTTCGACAAAAGAAATTTATATTTAAGAGTTAGCCACCAGCGTAGTCATTTTTAAGGGGATCTATATAGGCAATTTTTAGAAACAAAAAAACAAAAATCGAATTATTGCAAAATGTTTTATTGGTTGAAAAGTAAATAATAAATAATGCATTTTTTTTTTCATAAAAATTGTTGTTGGATTTTATGTATTTAATTATAAATACAATAAAATTTGTTTGGCACCAACCAAGATAGTATTCGTTATAGAGTTTCCAGTAACATTCCATTTTTATAGTACATAAAGGAGAATTTTCTCTGTGCAATACCATTCTTATTTCATTTACAGTATAACTCTATAACTTTTAAACAAATAAAAAAAAACTGGTATTAATAAATTAATCGTTTTAATTTTATTTATGTAATCAAAACATTTCAAACGCTATGACACTGATTGTGTTCTCCTTTATGGATTATAATACGTTAGTACTTCTACCATAAAAATTGTTACTAACTAACATAGTCCCCAAATGACGAGTAGTTATTGGTATCCTCTTAAATACCATTTATACATTTAATTTTTTTGTCAATAGTGCAAACAAAACAGTTCTCATATTAATGACATATTATTTCCCTAAACACCTTAATATTTTCTGAATAAAATGTTTTCAATGAATAAATGTAGCGTTTCCCAATACCTATTTTAAATATTGTTTTTATATTTTAAATGACCTCTAGTTCAAATAAATTATATTGAACCCCCCCCCCCCACTATACACCGCAACCCAGCGCACTGATTCGAAATTATACCTAACGACATACCTACTACATTCGTATATATATATATATATATATATATAGAGATGTAGCCATCAATGAATTTCGTATATATACTATATTTGGTGTGTATAGTGGTACAAACGAGAAAAATGTCATTCATTCATCTGCAGGTCGGCATTAGTGATTAAACGTGCGCGTGCGTGATTACTGCATACGAGTATAACGTGTTTCTGACGACTCGGTAAATTCCTATATTATATTTTATTTTTTCCCTGTTTGAAAATTCAATCAATGAACATTCAATAAAAAAAAAAAAATTAAGCACCTGATCGTCAAAAAAACTTTTATAAGCTTTATCATCGTCGTCTACACAGTAAATTACGTTTTTGGAGTGTAAGATATTTTCAATAAAACGTAGTACATGTGATTTTGATTTTGCATGGGGGAGTTTCATAGTCTGCCACGATACAATTTATTTTATTGTGTTATACCGGAGGGTGTGTAGATATGGGAGGTTGACTAATATTTCCTATTTCCATCGATTTAATCAGTAGATAATAGAGGCACACAAATTAATGGAATACAATGTACCGTGTTATATGAGTTTAATTTGTAATTAAGTTTAAGTGACGATGATTAAACGTCAGCCCGTATAATATAGTAATATGATCGTAATAATATGTGGTACATAAGTCGATCAACATAATATAAGTATCAAAAAGTTACTCGATAGTCAGTAACTATATAGGGCAAAGTCACAGACACTTAAAACGTAGTGCCCATACCAGTATAATAAGTAATGTCAGCTATCTAAACTATTGCACCTTCTTTACCCCAGCCAATTAAAACATTCAGATAAGATATCATACGCAAAAAAGGGCATTTTAGAAGAAAAACTATCAAATCCTGATCGCTATCATAACGTTATAACCAACAATTGTAATTAAATGTCTCGTTATCATACTCTTGGAGTAATTATCAAAAATATTATGAAACAGACTTGTAATAAATTCAGTTTTTTCATTTTCATAATACCATTTTTTGCTTATCCGATAATATTTGAAAACTTATGACTCGAAATGTAGTCTATTTAGTTAAAAAATATTTAAGTATATATTATGTAAACCACTCTTAACCATCTATCAATGCGAATACGTATATGAATATACCTATATTGTTTATTCAATTATTATATTCGTTTTATCATAATTTAGTAAAATGTAATATTTTATCGGTAAAATCTGATTTTATTTTTTTTAATTTGTAGTTATTGACACTATTACTGAATGATAAACTATTTCTTCCATTTTTCTGTGCATATCGTGGAATATAAACAGAATTTATAAGCTGCAGAATAAGTGAAATCCTAGTTCTTCAAACATTAAAAATCCATACTATGCAATAATTTGTACATGTTATAATGTGTAAATGCTCTCGGAGTCAATTATTCAATTAGAAAAAAAAAATATATATATATAATAATAATAAATAATGTCGCTGATGCCGCCTGTACAACCTTTCCAGATGTATAGCCATATTATAATTATATGACATTCCATTTTGATACAATAGTAATTATACCGTACTTCACAATTACGTACTCATTAATTCAACGATATACTATATTGAGTTTGATTCAAAGAATCACGACAATTAGAATAGTTTCGTCCGCCTTCCGATTTCGATTGTGGTCAAATGTCACGGGACCATCGATTTTTTTATTCATTTTTTTATTTTTATTACTATATTCCATCTGCTGCAGCAGCTATGTAATATATATCATACACTATACACAGCTGACTGTTCACTATGTTCATACGTATACACGCACAGATAAACGCAACAAATCAACGTTTCACAATATTATACAATACCGATTTTATAATATGTGACACACGATATTTGAAAATATAAAAACAGTTGTTTTTTTGTCATTGTGCTCATTTTAATCTCACTAAAATAATATGTATATAGTAAAAAACCAACCATATAAAAGTCCCTTCGAATTTAAGTTTTTTTTTTCTTAAAAACAAAATAAATAAATAAAAAATGCGTATCAAAAACTACAGTTTTATAGTATCGCGTTTTCATCTCTCCTTCCCAACTCATCTTTGAAGCTGCAAAAACTTGGAGAAAACTTTACATTTCGGCAAGCACACATATACACCCGCGGACATTAAACGTTGCAGGATTCGCGACGTTCGGCGAACCTCATCGCCGCATGCGGAAAATGGTCGGAAAAACTTTCATCATAAATGGCTTTATCTATATATATATATATATATTTATGTCGATTTACGCTGTGAATTTTACGAATTCATTAAGGAACGTCTCATAAATTTGAATATAATAATATTATTTTTTAAATAACTTAAACATAAATCCCATATTATAATATATTCGAGTTCCAGACTATAACAATAAGTATTATACTATTTTATCCTACATACCTATTACGGGATATATATATTCTTGAATTAGATAAAAAAAAAAATACACTTTTTTTTTCACAACAAACCACGGTATGTTATCTCCACCGCCATTGCATAATTTAATATTATAATATAATGCGGGTATTAGTTAATGATGAAGGTTTTTTCGCGCTGAGAAATCCGCGTTCTGCAGGTTGTGTGCGTTTCTTTGGTTGCGGTGGGATTCATTAAATAATTTATTTCACAGCCTCTCTAGTTGATAACAGTGGTGGCGAATGTATCACACTCATATGTAAATATACCTACATACTAATATATATATATATATAAATTATATTATATAGGTAGATTTAGTATATATACATACATAATATATATATTTATATATATATATATATATATATATATATGTAATGTTATAATGCATACATATATACGTAGCATTTAAAAATAAAATTATTTACATGAAATCAGTACCTATAATAAAAAAAATTCTGACAAAAATTTTTAAAAAAATTCAGTTTAATAACATGTATAGTTTATACCATGATATCTTGTTCTAAACGAAAGCAATATATCAGATAATGTAAATGGTTTTCGATAGCCGATTTTCATATTATTATGATATGTACCTGATACCTACGTATTTCTTCTATTCACTAATTAAATAATAATGTATTATATAATACCTAAATATAGATAGGTAAACTATTAGTATTTTATCACACTGATTAGGTTTATATTTTATATATGTATAGTGTATACAGAAAAACATAGTATTTTCTATATGTTTTTACGGTTATAGGTGACAATATCTATAAACGGTCAACAGAATAAATATTACCATTAAATTATAATATATATAGATTATATTAAAATATTTTTAAAATGTTAGCAAACTTGTGCAAATTCACAATAATAATAACTACTGTAATCAAATAAATCCATAGCTTCGTATATACCTAAATAACAATAAAATATGATAAGATGTCGACCCAATCAAAGAACAAAATTGGCGACTGTATTGACGATAAATCATACTATATTAAGTTTATATTATATTATCAGCGAATTATATACATATAGTAATTAAAAATGCAATCGTTTGGAAAGTATCACATCTGTCCCCTTTGACGTTGGCTGGACGCGGAATGGGCGCCAAAACCGCATCAAATATAATTATTTCGACTACTTAGTACCTAAATCTTGTATATTACCTCAAAAATTTCAATTAAACGAGAATGAAGCACGTGTATGAGTCATAAAAATATGTTATATTAAAATTTAAATGTACCTATATAGAAAAATATATTCTGAAATCGTATATGTGGAACTGTGGAATGCGCGCGATAATATGCATGCTATATGTGCGATAACGTACCCACGACACGTATATTATTTAAGGTATATATATATATATATATATATATATGAATAAAACCATTACCCCTCCAAAACTATCACGGCTGCCGAAGATCCTTTTTTTTAATTTTTTAATTTTAATTAAAATCTAATGTAATCGTTTTTATATTTAATACATCCAGATATCAAATTTTTGTGAGATTTTTTCAAATGGGTCAAGATTAAAATATCGTTATATATATTTATTAGCACCAAAAATATATTTTATTGTCTAAATATATATCTATACCGAACAATCCTGTTTTATTATAAATATTCATCAATGTATTTTAACAATTATTATTATTAATGTAGTATGTACCTACCTATAAATGTTTAATATTATTATACTCTGGGAATGGATTATTTTCTCCACAAACAATATTTTAATACACTATTGTTTAACGAGCGTGTTAGTCATTTCGTATTGAATTTTTTTTTATTAAATATATCGTTACGTAAGCACGTGTAGAGGCGATGGCATAGACATTGGTTGCCGCCGTTTAAACTAATATAATCGTTTATAGATTGGTATCGTGTAGATGGGTATCATTATAGGTATAGATATTCGCTTCGCAAACCCAAAGAAACATAACTGAAATCAACCGAACCTAAACACTTACAACAACGGTTTAATGATTTGAAAAAATAGAGAAAAAAAATTTTTAAATAGAATACAAACATAACGTATTTTATTATGATATTGTTTATTACCTGTTGCCAGTGGTCCTCTAGTGATACGTGTGCAGAGAAATAACCGGTATCGTGTATGTCCTGGAGTTCTCGGAATATGTTACCGCTGGGTAGCACGTCCATGGTCGGTTCGTCGTCGAAAGCGCGTCCGAACTTGGAGGAGCCGACCGTAGTGGCGATCGCGAGAGTCGGCCTAAGTACGAGGATTTTTTTTGGAAATTTTTCGAAAAATAGATAATTTAATATAGGTATATTTAATTTATGTATATATATATAAAGAACGACGTGCCCCTTTGAGTGAACGTGTGGATATATAGGTGTCCGATAGCTATAATATTATATGCAGTATATTAGATCACGGGGTAAACGGTCATCGTTGATCGAAATCACCGGCTTTATAATATTAAAATGACGTGTAAGTTTGAATTGAAAAAAAAAAAAAAAAACGACCCGTAAGTACACACTCGGCCCGCGAAAAGAACACGACACGAAATCCAGAGTTTATATAACTATACAATATAACATAAATATTATAATATTCGGTGCGAGAAACGCGTCACGATGAAATCGCGCACACACACACACACACACATGCACATACACACACGAATATACACCAAAAATAGAGGAGAAAAAAAAAACAATATTATAGTAATATGCTTAAAAATCGCGGTAAAAATATACGCACACGCACGAGGAAATCGGTATCTAAGTCGAAATTTTCGTCAATCGTATAATATTTACCTACAAAATATATAGATAATATTTCGTTATTTTTCTATTTTTTTTTTTTTTTTCTATTTATTACTTATTATTCTCCAGCGAAACGAACGAGTTTAACGATAATTTAAAAAAAAATAATGATAATAATAATAAAAACGCACAACGGCGGCGGATAACGATTTATATGTGGCGCGTACAGAAGCGCGGCAAGTGGTGGCCCGTGTTCTCGCTCGCGACTGAACACTGTAATTTCGCCGGTGCCGGCGCGGCGAGTTTACCCGTTCGCGCGCACACACGAATACGATATTCGATTGTGCGTAGAGACCGGGCGCGATCGTTCTCCGCGGCGGACAGCGCCATCTACCGGCTCGGCGGCTCCGGCACGAGCACCGACAAACGACGGGCAAAGTGCTAAAAAATAATAATAATAATAATAATAACACGAAAATTCGCAGACCAAACGAAATAATTACATAAAATAATACACGCACATGACTCGCGTTTTCCGAGTGTGCAATTGCAGATATTGTGAGTGATACGATAGAACCGGAGTGTTGTTCGAGACCATCCGTCGTGGAATATTATACAGAAGGACGCGGATCCAGGGCTTCGCGCCTCTTTTAGTTAATTATAATAATTTTATTTTAATAATAAATTTAGGTTAATGAAAAGTTAATAATTTAGGTCCCCCCCCGAACTCGAAAAGAAAATTTTTGACAAACGTATATTTAAAAACTATAAATTGTGTTTAAAATAAATATATATATATATATATTTAGCGATTAAAATCGTGTAGTATTGAATTGTATGAAATTGAAAAAATAATTTCAATTAAAATATTTATCCAATATGTGCCAATTTTTCAATTACATTACGAATATACCTACACGGCGTAACATTGACGATCTCTATAATATACAGTTACAATAAATACAGTCTCAAAATCAAAATATATATAATATTATTTCAGCATAACAGATCGTAAATTTTTAATTACGCTCTTATGCATGAAAATTTAGATTACAATAGTTTGTACAATTTGATAAATGATTAAATTATTCATGTAAGCACATGATAGCTATATATATAATATATAAGTATGACTTATATTTTACATTTAATTTTTAATATAGGTACAAATTTTACTTATAAAATTATAGTATATATGTATTTAGGTACTCGCACACGATATATATATATATATTATAATATATAATTTCTCTTTATATATTTAACAGCCAATATAGCAGTATTAGACTACTCAAAATAAAATACGAAGCGTCTAAGTTAAAGTTAAAATTTAAACACCTATTGGATTTTATTCATTTTTAAATTTTCAAGAAAACTTATAATGCTATTTTGCAATTATTTAACAAGAAAGTTACAATGATTTATTTAAACATTTAGAAAACTTAAAAGTCTGTAACATCTTTGTTAGACATTATTTTATAAAAATAATATTACATTATCTCCAAAATATTTTTCTATTCCAAATCTCTAATTTAAAAGGAAAAAGTAAATATAAATATTTATTCAATTAATAATATATAGGTAAATCCCTTATGTTAAAGTAAACGTTATTTATTTTTATTTTGCGTGATTTAATTTTATATATCGTTTGCAAGAGAAAGTTTATCCGCGGCATATAACGTAATTTTAAAATACAGAAGAGAGTGGATTTTTTGACAATACTATTTATAATTATTGGTATATAGACCTCATTATACTATTTTCATTCTGCTACCCTTGCCCTTGCAAATACTAAGGACATTCTTGATATACAAACTACCGATTTAGATACAATACGTATGGTCCGCATATTATACTGCAACTATACAGTATATTGCCTATATAAGTGACATATTTAGAAGAGGCTGCATAAGGGTGCAATAACAACCCTTTGGAATTTTTTGACTGATGATTAAAATCCCCCAGAAAAATTCTTTAATGATTTTATAGTTGTTATCTATAGATATATTCTCAAAAAATATGAAAACATTTATTAAACCATTTATGAAATATTTATGTATAACGATGATAAACATAAAAAAAAACATGAATGATACACATTAAATTTAGTTTGATCAAATGTTACTAAATATTTCAGTCAAAAAGTTTGATTTAGTTAGATACTTCTGTATTTAATTATATCATTTGGTTATTGAAGTAAGTTACAGACAATAATTATCTTAAATGTATAATTTAAAAATAAAACTTACGAATATTACAAAAATATCTACCTATATATAATTAGACATAATTTTGTCGTAACTCGCTTTGTAGTTTCAGCAGAGCGTTAGCAAGGGCTTGGAGAAACTGGCCCAGGCTAATGGCACAACAGAAAAGGGAGGCATAAATCGAAATTCAGAAATATATATCCCTAAATTTCTATATATATACGATTAGGGGGCAAAAATTCGACGGGCAAAGTCTTATAAAGTAAGTTGATGACTTTGTTTTTTTGCTTATTAGCTAGATTTTTAAGGAATAAGAGCTCAACTCCAAAAAATTGATGACTTCTTTCCCTTTACCAATTTAGGGGCGGAAATTCGGTTCTTTGCCAAGGGCGTTATCCAATCTTGCTACGGTTCTGAGTTTCAGTAGTTTATACAATTCTATATTAATATATCATGTTAACAATAATGTATATACTATATATAATATTATAAAAACCAGTATTTTTTTACTTTAGACTGAAATATGTATGTAAAACGACTTTGAAAATATAATTAACATCCCGGTGAAGCATATTGTATTGTATTATATATTTCGTCGAAAATTCAAATACATTTTAAAAATTGTTATATAACTATGTGCAATTGGATGTGTTGATAGGAAATTCGTAAGTATGGTAGTCTTATAGATAAAAACTTTTAGTACAAATGTATTAAAGTGTATTTCCCAAGTGGTTCCCAATTTATATAAAATAAACGATCTCAAAATGAAGAGTGATAGGGATTATGAGATTATTCTCATTAAATGCAATTGTAAAAATTATTAGTATTCAACATATTTTATATTTATGGACAGAAAAACGATTTTTTGGAACTTCAGAATAATTTAAATACTGGCATGGCCGTGTACTCGTTTTATTATATATATTATATTTACCTATATAATGAAGTGATTGAAAAATCAAGAAAAAAATACAACATCTATAATAATTAAAAATTAAAATTATCAATTTTGTATGCATGAGCGTGTTATTTTAAAATAATATTTTAATTAATTATAAGTCAAGTTTAATCAAAAATATATTATGCAATACATACAATCATATATATCATAATATTTTAGTTAATTAATATCAAAAGGTACACTCATGACAATTGCTAGTTTTTTCACAAACACGAATATACTTTTTATATCTTTGTAAAATATTGAGTGGTAAATAAAATATTTGTTTCTTATAGCTTAGTAAACAATTATTGAATTTACTACCAGTGACATTTGAGTTTTCATAGCCACGTAGCCTGAAAAATGGTCATATTTTTTCAGCCCATTTCAGTTGATGACATAAAAAATGAGTCTGTAGGAGGGGTGGTGCAGAAATATTTAGCTCATTGTGTAGGATACAGATAATGATTATATATATATATATATATATATATTATGAAAGCAAGTATTAGTTATTTCTTTCGATAAAATGATTCTAAACGGATCTCAAAGTATAATATATATTACAATATTACTGTTAAAATGTAATTTGAAAAATATTTGTAAAATCTAATTTGTATTTTTTTTTTTAATGTACATATGATTTATATACAAAACAAATATAGTATGGACTTGAGAAAAATTTCAAATTTTTACCCCCATTGTTTTTGAAATTAGGAAAGAATACCAGGTTTTTTTGCCTTCTCAGTTTAGTTCTTGTTACCTGTTAATCATCTCTTAAAGTACCATCCTTATTATATATTCCAGAAAAAAAAAATGTATACCAAATTATTATTATATTAATCCAATATTGTCCTCTTAGAATCGAATAGATCTTTTAATAATAAGTTGCATATATTTATGTTTATTTCATACTTATGTTCATCAACAAATATTTTCAAAATATTATGATTTTTCAAATGCTATGTGTCTGGAGCTGTTAAAAAGATGCCGTTCAAAATACCGCAGAAAATACGTTAATTTTCAATGTTGTGAATTGTATAATTATTATAGAACAATTATTTTTATTTGATACCAAAAAAAAAGTTGAAATCTATCATTAAACAATGATGGTATGCCAGATTTTTTAATTTTAATTAAAATTCTAGTTTATATATGATTTTTCAAATGAGATTTTCGTTTTTTTTTTTTAATAGTTTTTAGAACATGATAAGATTAATTATTCGCAAAGCACATACACAATCATATTTGTTTTCATCTTTCTATTGGTTGGTATCAAAATCGTTAAACTACGATAATTATATACTTATGTATCTTTTTATACAAATATCGTGATTATACAATAATAACAATAAAAATGGGAATATTTTAAAGCCACTTTTAAATGGTTGGATTTTTGGTTTTCTTAAAGTTTCATAAAATTTTCCTATAGAAAACCCTTCAAAACGGGTGTGTGACATCCTCTTAAATTATTATTACTGTTAACCTGATCAGGTTAATAGTTTCTTCAGACGGTAGGTATAAATAAATTATACGAATCTCTTAATGACAGAAATACTTTTACGTATATAATATACTATTATGGATGCGAAACTTAAATAATTATATACCAATATGATGACTTTGGGACCATGAAAACGCAAGGCTATAGTTTGCGTTTGAGAAATCGCTGAAAACTTCCGTAAATCACTCAGGAATTAACAAGCCCACACGCACAGACTGTGATAATCCAAGACAAGTTCTACGATATATTAAAATTTTAATAATAATTACTAATATAAATATATTGTACATATAAATATTTATGTGTTGTATTTTAATACCACAATTCGATATGATAATAACTAAAAAAAAAAAAAAAATTTTAAAAAAAACAGGTAAATTATGTAATATCCTGGTGTTTTTTTTTCGTGAAAATTAAAATTCGTGAATGATAATAAAATAAATAAATAAATAATAATAATTGTTTGATGAGTAAAACTATTATTTAATCGATGTTGTCGTTTATATTACATACGAATGCGGCATCGTGGGTATATATTATACCACAGCGACTGTAAATGTTGTCAACAATTTACTCCGACGACGAATTACGATGACCATTATTTAATGTATATATATATATATATTCTGTACGCGACAATAACACACGTGTTTTTTGTTTTTATTCCAAAAATACAAATGAAAAAATAAACTTCGTGCTCATTATATATTTTACACTCACAAATCGCGCGCACGTCAATGAAAAAATCAGTTAATCTTTACAAATAACTTCACTATCGATTATCGTACAGTTATTGTTTATACATTTTAACGTATACACACATTTTATATTTTGTATATATAAAGGAAACGCATATAAAACAGAATGACGTACACAAGTGACTTTTGGTCGTGTCCCATATACCGATGAACAATATTTGAAAGACTACCTATGGGTTATTAAATCCGATCATTGGTCGTAACGGATATATACAAAACAAAATTATAAATAGGTTTTTAAATAAAAATAATTTTAAAACGGAATATAATGATTGGCTAACGTTAAAATTTTTCTGGATAGGTCTAAACATTCAAAAAAAAGTTATTCTTTTTTTTTTGGACATGTATATCATTATTATGTCGTTGGTCAGAGTTATAATATTATTTTAGATTCTAAGTATGGTGAAGAATATATTAATTTTGAAATTATGTGTTTTTTTAATGTATGTATAAAATTTTTTGGGTAGAATGAGAGCAAAGTTAGAATTTTAAAAGTTAATGATGGCAGATGCATTCTAGTAACTAGTTGGTTTGATAAAGAGATCATTTTTTGATTTTAATAGTAGCATAAAGGAAAACTACAAAATTAATATTAACAAAAATTATTAATTTATTATAACATTTATAATTTAAACTATTTATAACAGTTATTTTTTTTTAGTACAAGTAAAAAAAATTAATATAGAAATAGTAGGCGGAGTAAACGAAAGTCCCGTTTTTAATTTGAAATACATATGGTTACTCTATACTATTAATGTCAAATAATATCATAACCAAATAGGTTAAATTTTTAGTAAAATATACATAGCTATGTAGGTATAAACTGGGGTATAAGCGTATATACGAACTCCTAATGCAGTAATTTTTTCATTTATCGTCTGTTAGGTATATATTCGTATTGTATTATTCACAAACAGTATTCTTTACTTTAAAGTTTTCGTTTTAATTACTTCCCATAATATCTAATAAACCTCTAATTAATCTTCTTCTTTTTCTTCTTTTCCTTCGCCTTCTCTCCCAACTATTTGGGGTCGGCCACCCTGTTCCTACACTTCCACTTAACTCTATCTCCCGCATCTTTTTCACTTACTCCCACCTTCCTCATATCACTCGCCATTACATCCCCCCATCTCTTTTTCGGTCTTCCCCTCCCCCTTTTCCCAACAACATGCATTTCCCTTACTAATCTTACTGCCTCAGTCTCATCC
>JAIPRL010000281.1:85722-161836 GCA_025469235.1 Pemphigus obesinymphae | reverse complement strand
TATTTTTATGTGTAAATAACTGTTTTATCACATTTAATTTGTTTTTGTAATCTTTATGTATATATATACAATGTACATTATTATAATTGCCGATTGGCGTTAATTACAAATAAATAAATAAATAAATAAATATATTGTATTTAGATGGTACTTTTTAGAGATAATTTTTTATATTCGCAGTACCTAATTATCTTAAGTGTAAAGGAAAACTACATAACTTGAACTTGAACTCGAAGTCTTATCACCTTACTATTGTAATTTAAAAATGGATTATCTATATAAAATATTTATAATTTTTAAATAATGATTATTGATTAAAAAACAATATTGGTCAGCTATCAAAAATATGAAATTGTCAACGTTAGAAATGAATTCATTTCCTCTTCAATTATTGAATTCACTGCATTCATTTATGATTAAAATAACAATTACAATAACATTGCATACGAATAATAGGTACCAAATTAAATAGAAGAAAAAAATATGTATATATAAACATTGTATTTAAAAAATTCATTTATTATTAAATCTGATTTATTTATTTCAAAAACTTGTTTGAAATTTGTATAGATATTCAGATGAAATAATAATAGTTAAATTATACAAAAAAAAAAAAAATAATAACGATTACTTAACACAATTTAATATTATTATTTTATGCACAATTTCGGGTTATCTCTCAAGCAATTTCTCAATAATTTTATGTCGAATGCTTAGATCATATAGTCTTTAAAATATTTCCAGAAAGTATTAGCTTGTATACAATATACATATTGTTAATTAAGGGATGCTCCTTTTATTATCAAATATTACTTTACAGTAAATTTCAATATAGGTCATGCGACCGAATTACATGAAAATATAATATATTATTTTTATATTATATGGATAACAATAAATACCTCATACTATAATAATTTTTGAAAATATTATGAAACGTGTCCAAACGTTAGGTAATTGATATACATTTTTTGTTTTAAACATATAAAAGATCAGATTTGGTAATTCATAGTAATCAATAGTAATTATTATTAAAAAATTAATGGGGACACAAAATATAATAAAAACATTATTTTTGTAGTGATTTTCTTCTTTTTTTTTTTGGGAAAGGGAAGGGGAAATCATCGTACCATGTGACCATTAATCTGATTGACATAATATGAATGTTGGAGGGTAGATTTTTTTTCAAACACGTTTTGTTCATTCTAATTTACCAGACTCTTTCCTTAAGTTTTTCTCGATTCATCATGGTGACATACGTATATACGAGTATACTATGATAAATCATGCACGTATATTTTCCTTCCTCTCTAGAACACTAATAATAATTTTGGAATTCAATATATACACCTAGTCACCTATACATAACCTTTTGTACACATCAGTGGGTCACTATAATCCATCTATTGAAATTAGGTTGGACATTATAAATTGCAAAATTAATGGAACGTTTTGTTAACAATTCTCGTTGTATATATTTGCAGTTCAAAACATTACACACTTTGTACTTGGAGTGAAAATACTATACACACAATTTGACATATAGTGATATATTTCTAGGAATAATTCGACACAGAAAAGGCGGGGAATTATTAATGAAATTGAATAGTTCTTGTTCTTAGTTTGTATTATCAACCTTTTATTCTTACACACAAATTGTGTATTATAATATAATATATTATAAACATTTTAAATAAAAAAAATTAATAATTACATTATTATGGGTATTGAACATTTAAACTTTTTTTTTTTAATCACATTCAACCACAACGTACAACTCTGACACTGTATGATAATATCATTATAATTATAATAACTATATATGGAACTAGAAAGCTTTGACCTAAAAAGAACATCATAAAATTATTTCAATGTAAATATGACCTAAATTTTTTTTTTTAGATAAAATTAGTTAAAGTACAAAAAAATTTATAAATAATGATAAACAATAACCTACGAGTTTAAAAATATTTTTGCGAGTATAAAATATCCAGAAATGTGACTTTAAATTAAAAATAATAACGAAATAGTTATTACAAATATTGATAAATGAAAAAAAAATCTTGTTAACTTAGTTTGGATTTGAATTCAGACTAAATGTATAATTATAAAAAAATTATGATATTTATGTCATATTATTAAATTAATGGACTAAATATGTCATAAAATATTTTAAAAAAATTGAAAATAAAAATACTTAATAAGTATCGTATCTTTGTAACAAAAACGTATTTATACGCATCATATAAGATAGGTATTTAAAAAAAGTTATGAATTTCCGAGCTTTATAATAATTACTGTATTTTTTTCAGAAACCTGAATATTCGATCATAATTATAATTAAACGATTAAAATTTCCTATTACAATAGAATATTTAAAAAATAGGGCCAGAAAAAATAGGTCAAGGGAAAGATTTATCTCCCTCATAAATTCCCTCCTCTTCACCTCATAAATACACCACTGGACGCAATTACAATTTTAAACGCAATCAAAATATTACACAAACGGGTTTAAAAAAAATAAAAACATAAACCAATTGTAAACTAGCTTTGTTTTCAAATGGAAACATAATAATAATAATAATAATTATATACAAATTATAATAAATTGATTGACGTCACTGGCTTTACTTTTCTCGTTATATAGTATCGATTGGTGTTTTCTTATATATGATATACGTATATACCTACGGAGTAAAATATTAATTAGCTATTTTTGAATTGATTTATGATATTTATTAATAACTAGGCTGTCGTTAAAAGAGTAATTAATGTGAATATTTGTCATTTATTTTATATAAATATTAATAATTTGAAAATAATTAATTAAGTTAAACTACACAATATAAAACACTATAATATAAACAATATTTTCGTACACGGGATGTAGGAATTATTGGAATACTTATGATTTTAAATATATATATATATATTAAATATAAAAATTCATAATATTCGTAATTTGATTATAGTTCAAAATACAGATTATATGATACCGATTTTTTATTAAGGCAAGCAAAGCAGGGCGATAGCCATACTCGGTAAGTATATTGTGACTGTGAAACTTTTATTAATAATATTTTTTCGGCATATTATATTTTCTTGGGTTCTTACGTCACCAAATTTACTCAAAATATGGCCAGACATTATAATCGATAAATGTCAAATAGTAATAAAATTATTTCTATTGGAAACTCTTTGTAGGTAAATAGTATAATTGACTAAGCTTTTTATGTTGAGAATATGTCAATATCAGTAGCCTTATATTAATTTGAATATATACATAAAAACATAATTATATTAAGCATTTGTAAATAATTATTTATATTAATTGCATTGCATAAAAATAATATTATATAGATACTAGGTAGGTATTGAATGTTTAGGAGAGATCGATCAAATTTTAAAATCAAAAATTTTTTTTTGAATAGCTTTGAAAATTTTTATACGAATATATTTAAAGAATTATCTTTTAGATTTTGAGTAGATCGAGGAATCTATTGATCAGATAGAAATGAAATATTTCACACATATTACTACAATATTGTGTAAACATATTAAAATGGCTATAATATTTGTGTAATATTTTTTTTCTATATTAATAATATTTCCAAAATATTTTAATAATGTATTCACGTAGAGAACGACAGTTTATTATGGTCAATTTAATATTGTAGCAATCATTCATGGTAATATAATGAAATATTTAATCACAATGTTAAATTAGGAATAAAGGGAAGAAAGAAAGACAAAACGGTTAATTGAGCCCTTTTTTTTGAATATATACCACAAATTTTTCTCCTAATAATGGTGGGCGATGGAAATTCGAAAGAAATAATTTGTAATTGAACCTACTACCCCAGAATCCAGAATGTCATGTACACCCGTTAGAAACTTTGCCACTTAATCATTCATACGGGTTATTACGAATTTCAGGTAATAATTTCAACTATTAAAATGTTTTTACCATCTAATCTATACACATAAATATCATCATCGCCTATCACAGGCTACTGATCATAGAATACTAAAATTTCCAGAGAATGTTTCTTTAACGACTTAAATAGAGACCCATAATGAAATGATATTTCGAAATTCAACATTTGAGTTGGAAAAGGAAGGAAGAGGGTTACAATTTGTATTCACTGCCCAAACTACAGGTTGTAGAAAGTTGAAATTTTTAAAGAATCTTCCATTAATGACATAGATGCCCCTTATACACGTGATAAATACCTATCAACTTAACTATTACTTGCATAGGTTTAATATTTTAAACTCAAATATATGCGCTGAATGTGGTGCGACGCATGACGATGCTGAACACGTGATTCTCATCTCCGACGCTTGGCACGATTGGAGAAGGGACGCATGTCGCGAGATTAGGGTGCAGGAACTAACGCCTAATAACTTGATGGAAACAATGATGGCCTCTAAGATCAAAAAGTATATGTTGGCTGACCTAATAAGCAGGATTATGTGAACTAGAGAGAAAGAAATAAGAAACCGACAGAAAAGAGCTTTTCCTTACACTTAGTAAACGTTTATATGTATGCCAATAGCAAATTTGAAGAGATAGAGCCCTCCAAAATGTTTGTACATGCTAAATTTTGAGGGTTGGAAGAGGGAGATTGTCCCTGACGCCGACTTACTTAAAGCTGGTAATTTAAATAAATTACGGCGATGCCCAACACCTACCTCTGAAGTCCCGGACTAAACAGTGATACCGGAGGCGGTGGAGTATACCGTAACATTTATTAGTCATTTATTTTAATAACTTAGTATAACCACTTCTGTCATCTAAACCATTCTTACTTAAATTAAAATGTCTACACAGTTTTCAAATATTATTTTAAATATTGTTTAGAACATGAATAAAACACTTAATTGGTATATTTAAATACACTTGTTTTTACAGGGTTGTTAAAAAAATAATGTCACAATATATTCAAATCATAGTATTTAAAATATTTTATTGAACATATTTATCACACTTAATATGTGGATTAAATGTTTAATATTGGTTTATTTGGAATATTTTCAATAGAACATATTTTTATTTATTTATTTATTTTTGTATAGAAATATGGTTTAAAACTGGTTGAAAATATATTTTTACAATATTTATATGTTCTATTTACTATCTGGGTGGCTATTCAATATTGTTTATATATTATTTTTTTATTCAATTTTGGAAAAAACTTTTCAGATAAAAGAGGTCTAATAGGAGTTATGGATTAAATAGCTTTATTGATAGAAAATTGATTTTAGAAGGTGTATTTTCCAGAGGTAGTTTTTTTATTTTTCAGCGGTTTTCTTAAACGTAAAGACAAACTACATTTTAAAACTGAAATTCTTTTAAAAAAAAGAAGAAAAATAAATAAAGTTGCCATAGTTACTATATTTTATTATATTAAATTAATAAACATAGGATAAATTATAATTTGATATACCCAAAGTTCCATCCAAAATAATTTTAAATTATATTTAATGATATTTTATAATTTCTGTGAAATTTAATATACTTATGTAATACCAGTATTTTACCCGACGAGTAAGTGTTTCCACCCCTATAAGGCACCATTTTTTTTTATTTTGTCATGATCATAAAATTATTTTAATAGTAAAGTTTAACTAAATTTAATTCCTGTTTTTGTTCTTACAATATTATAGTGTACGTATATACATATAAAAAAAAAAAGAAACGATACTAGGATTTTGATAGAAAAATATATTTATTATGAAATTATGTAACTTACATACATATAATTTATAGTCGTTAAAAAAGTTTTCGATAACATCAATCGGTTAGTTATATTTTTGATCAAAAATGAGATTTTTATATAACCTTTACAAGAATTAAACTTAAATTACAATACATAATGAGTCAGCTAATATTAAAATCCATATAGGTTCAGTAAGTCAACTGTGTCTTCTTTAACCATTATTTTAAAAAAGTTATATAGGAAATAAAATAAAATATTAATAAACATGGTATTGGAATCAAAGGGGCTGATATATTGGTATTTGATTCCAATGATCCGATTTGTAGATGACATAATCATACTTATGAGTATAATAGCAGAAACACAATACCTATGATCATCATGATAAAGCCCGGGTCGAGATGAAAATGGTCATCGAACAATCAACAGAAGAAGTACATAATATGCAATTAAACAGAGAATGGGGCAACTAAAGACAGTTTTTATCAAGTAAAACAGGATCCTGGTATTGAATAAAAAAAAAAAAACAAAAAAAAAAGAAGATAACTATAAAAACTTGTTTTGAGGCGTCGCTTTATATGGTATAAGTAAATTTAATAAAACTTTATCCCTTAAAGTATTCGGAATATGGAGAAAGAGACGAATGCAAAAAATTAATTGAACGGAAAGAATAACTAATGAGAATGGTGTAGTGACCCAAGTTGGAGAAACAAGACCCTAATCAATATCCTAAAACGACTGGGTTGGGATTTGATGGGAAGTATTCTCTGCGTCATGATGACGAATTTCAACACAACATGAAAGATACAATTAAGGGACAAAAATCCCCAAGAAGACCAAGACATTCATACATAATATGTATTATTGTAGTTATGCCGGACTAAACAGGCTTACTAAAGATGGAAAATGAAATTAAATGTTATAAACCAACTAAATAACGGTTGAACAAAAAAAAAACTTGTAATAATTTTTTTTTTTTTTAATTTTATTTAATGTTATTATCCTTGCAATTTGATTTTGATTAACTGAATTTATAGCGTTTTGAGTATACATGGTGCGGATATGTTGATGTTATTATACCTAATTTATCGTTTTAGTCCAACGAATATTTTTCGATTGTTTTTATATATATATATATAAAATAAAGTATAATTATATAATATATTATTATATAATATGTAATAAATATTCAAGGTTTTTTTTTTTTGAAACATGGTTTGTATCAAAGTTAATGTCATTAAGTAATTATTTTATGGCTTTGCCTTAATGGTTCGTGTTTGTTTGTTTGTTACGTGCAAAACAACCAACTATCTACGGCTAGTGACAAACGTTGACAAGTGACCAATTGCTCGGGTAAATAGTAGCGTTTGCGGGATGAACGAAAAGACGTTCGTGTTTATCACGGGTTTCCGAAGACAGGGTGAAATCATCAAGAAACTGACCTAGTTGATTTATGACTAAAATGCCGTCAAATGGCTGTAGCGAAAAGCTTATCAAAATGCTCCTGTCGAGCAACCGGCATTGTCGTGAAGTTAGAGAATGATTCCCGATTTTATTATAGCCAGAAAAACCACCGCAAAGGTATAATTCCATAAAGGCTTGCTGCATAGGAATGAATGAAAATTTCTTGTCGATTTTGCGATACAATCTGATGGATGTCACAATATACGGAAACACAAAATATCGCACTTACATTTGACTAGATTGACCGAAAAATTGTGACGTCACATGATTTTCAAATTAATATTATTACAAGCTATTTCGATTGAGGTACATTTAATAATCATTGAATCCCGTATAGGTATTTTTAGTTCGATAAAAATTTACATGTACCTAAACACGTAGATTAATATTGACTATATTTTTAGAATATTTTATATTTTGATCACACGTGATATCTATTTTGATGGATAACATTTTATCGAATAATACATGTTTAACCACACGACTTTCATTTTTATGATTCATATCTGGTTTTTCTCAATTAGTTAAAAATATTATTAGTTTATTATAATAATTGGACTTTTTTAAACTTTTGTTTTTATATTTTCGATTTCAAAATTTAATAAGGATTTTCAATTTTAAATAGAAATGTTTAAATTAATAATATAAATATACGAAATTTTTTAGTCGGTCAAATGTAACTCCCATAACTACATTATTCAAAAATAATTAATATCGTAAAAGAATGTCATAACATTTTTATGTCAGTCAAGGTCAAGTATCGACCATTCACTGAGGATGAACTCCATTTGTATAAGTTAAAACCGATACCCTTAAAGTTCAGGGACTCTTTATTTTAGTGTTTTTTTTTTTAATCCGAAATAAAAGTTATAATATACAAATTTAATTCCAAATAATAATCAATAAAACATAGTTTAAATATTTTAAGTTCACTAAAATTTCAATTTATTTAATATACAATAACATTATTAATACAATTGAATTTTTTTTTTCATAAATTACTCATTTGAGTAACAACTATTTCGAAAGTTACACGTGATCATCATATTAGATTTGTATTGTAAATTATCATGGGATTTTCAATCGGCACATTGTGAAAAACTGCAAGTTTGTCGGCAGTATAAATTTGCCTCGAAATCGTCTGAAATTTCTAGTTTGAAAACATTTTCGTTTTTCGTTTGAAAGATGGTTTTATTGGAAATTTATAGCAAAACCTATGTATTCAGTCAGCGTAAACAAGACGATTTCGCAGTTAAAGTCGCAAAAACCACTAAAAGTATTAAATTGCGCGGCAAAGTGTAATAATTTCCCGGTGGATTATTGTTTTTATTTATTTTGAGATTTCTTCTGACAAAATATTTAATTGAATGTAGGTACCTAGTACATATTTTGGTAAGGTTATACAATTTTAATACAATGACGGTTAGTCATAACTAGTTACGAATTCAACTTTATTCAATTATTCAATATATTTCGAATACATTTATATATTTTACTCTTGTTTTTTTGACGAGCACTTACAATATTATATATATATATATATAAAAAATTAAAAACTTCACCTGAATCCTGAACAAAACTAAAATATTCATAAGAGGTATAAAGGTTTTAAAACTTAATAATTTAAATCCATGTATCGTGGTGGAAGAAGTCATTTAGTATATCAGTATACATATGTATATTATATTTTATGTAATTTACTTCAATGCAGTATATATATATTTTATATGAACATACTGACATATTAATAATAGTAATTAGACGTTTGATGAATTCTGACGTTCAATACGATTTATTCTTTCTCGTTGTATAAATTATCCTCAAATAACTTTGGAATAAACAAATATACATCAGATTAATACCTTAGGGCTTTATGAAAATTTAAAACTTTATAGATAACTGAACTACTAATATATACTAATATATATTATATCCCAGAATAAGTACTTAACACACTATAACTTGTATATAACTTAAGTAAAATTCTTGTATATATCAAACATACATACATATATAATTAAAATAATGTGCACGTATATACTTTTGTTTCACATTTTAGTTACCTACCTACTTAAACAATATATATCAAGGATTTTTTTGGAAATATTTTACGATTATTATTTATAGCATAGGATATTAATTGATCTATTCATATATTAATTGACAGATCAGTGAGTAGTAAAAGAATTACTATTTATACAAAAATATTTAACAATATATAAATTAATATATTATTTATATTATATATTATTGAAACCAGAACAGGCCAGGATAATAATTATTATATCTCGCCAAGTTAAATTAATAGTAAATTTAATTGGAAGTTCAAAATCTTTTTAAATTTTGATTAACCTCAAAGCGTTTAAGAACCATAGAGTAAAACGTAACTTAACTTACTCGAAAGTTTAATATTTTTATTTTATTTTATAATAATAAACGGGGTTGAAACCCTTTTGAAAATGTATACGAATTACATAATTACAATAACATTCATAACAGAGTATAAAGTTAATTACAAATAATGATAGATAACTAAGGTTAATTAGATTTAATTAATGCAGATTAATATTTAAAAAAACGAAAAAAGATTAACAAATAGTAAAATTAAAGATTTATAGAGGGATCCTCATTGGCCATTAACATTAAACGCCTAATAGGCTCATTTTTTATGTAATTGCTCGGACACATATTGATATGAAAAGGAACACTAGAACGGTTTTGACGGAGAGGGACCTTGAAATTCAGTAAGGATAATAAATCAGATGAATCAATTTGCCCAGACAACAGTCCCTTTAGAAACTTTACGCAAAGCATTCGCCTGCGTTCAGCTAAAGAGACGAGACCTAATTTAGCAGCAACAGCTGAATAATCATGTGGAGGGTGTTCAATGCCTAATAAGAAACCAGCAGAACGAAGGAACCGGCGCTGAACTCTTTCAAGTTGGAGAGAGTCATTAGCAGTAAAAGGACTCCAAACAACCACGCCGTATTCTAATATAGGTCGTACTAAAGTACAATATAGTAGTTTAAATGACGAATCTAATTTAAAATCTAAAATAAATAAATATATAATATAATAAAAAAATACTAAAATATAATAAATAATATATAAATAAGTGTATTGTTATTTTTTACAATATATAATTATTTGTATATTATATTGTACTTTTTTGGTATTTTGACACCGATAAATAATTGTGAACCCCTACACACTGATAACACCATTATCAGTTTGTACATAAGAATTATTACTATGCTCTAATGTCATTACGTTCAGTCATATAGCTGATCAACTGTCCGACCACCGCGACATATTATATAATGATACTATATAATTTATACTGTCATTTTACCGCAACAGGCGATATTCCTTTTTTTTATTTTTATCTGTTTTTAGTTTTTCACCGTCGTCGTCAACGTTTCAGTAATTGGACCATCACCTTTTGGATTTTTAAATATTTAATATCTATATGTATCATGTTATCTAGCTTTAAGTTTTAGCGTAAAATTTTGGTGGTCTTGATAGTTATAGTTATTGTGCCAATAATTTATTTAACTAATCAGTTTTTTCGTTATTTATATCCTTAACAAAAAATAAAGTCCACTAGATTAAATGTAACGAACGGTCATGTTAAAATTACTATATTCATATGATTTATTATAAATTTTAATCGTTTCGTACAGTGAGATTGAAAAATATCCCATCGGTTATATTTCATAAAAATATTTATAAACATTTTTTGATGGCTAAAACTGATACGCAGAGTATCTCTGGGTGTACTGATACATACATACTGTATGTATATCTATATATAACACACTGTTTCATGAAAAAATTACGATATTATTACAGTATTAGAATTCCACGCGGATTCCATAAATTTCATTAGATTCCATCTAATCTGCATATTAAAATGAGGGTCTTAAAATGAATAAATCAAACTCAATGCATATACAAAGCGCATTTGCTTGTATAATAAGGGAAACAAGGGATATATATATTTCAAGTGTCGCCTAACCGTATACATTTAAAATTTACATTTATATTTTCAAATCATTAATGTAATATGCACTATTTATTAGACAGACCTATAGACGGACATTTGGGCCATTCTAAAAACTAAAATGATTTTATAATAGGTACATATAAACAAACGGCATGTACTATGATGGAACAAAATTATACTTCAACCATATATTTTTACGACGATCGATAAAAATATCCTGAGAAAAATATGCAAAAGTATAAATTCCTATATAGATATGGTGTCTATATATTTTGTCAATAATACATTTTAAAAGTGATTGGAACACGTGTTAGAATACATTTATAAAAATGTATTGACATTTTTAATATACAAATATATAATATCTTTTAAATTATAACTATATACTATATATTATATTATATACAAATTGAAGTCTGGATTTTATTTACATAAAATACATACATTTCCATAGATAGAATATATTAATAATTTAATAAAAAGGGTCTTTAAATAAAATATTTAAAGGAAAAATTTTAAACGGATAAAAGTTCTAGTAGCAATAGTATTGATTACATACCATTGATTCAAATAGTCCACGTGTCGCCGAGTCAGTATATTGTAAGTAGAACAAATTTGTGTATTACATTAAATTTACAAATAATGACTTTCAATTTAAAAAAAATCGTCAAAAAATTTAAAATAGAATATGTATAGTATACCAAAAATTAAATTAAATTAAAATATGTAAAAGTCAAAAATCCGAGAATAATTAAATCCTAAAATTTGAATTGATAATAATTTCTTATATACCTAGGTAGGTAATACGATAATATATTACATATTATATAGTGCATGCTTTATAATAAAGTTATTTTATCTTAATCTCGATTTATATCAAACAAAACTAGGTATTTACTACAATATGATTGACCACGCAAAAAAATAAACGTTTCCAAAATTTGAATTAAATTTGCAAAATAAATGGGAGTTAAGATATTAAAACTTTTTAAATGCCATTTCATATTTTTAAATTAATTTAAATGTAACTATAGATATAGAGCTGATGAAAAATGAGTACCTATATAATATTATTTATCTCGTTGTAATTAATTAATTTAATTTGACCTAAAATTATAATTTTAGGTATATAATTCAATAAAAATCGAATTTGTTTACCTCTATATATTATGTTAGACTTTTTGTTTCTGAGTCTTTTTCTTTTATACGAGTATATTTTAATATAGAGGTGTTTTCAAGATTATTAATTTTCCATTAACTATTCATTGTTTGACATTTGTCATATAATTTTCGTTATTTTTTTTTTTGTAGATAGGACTAAATATAACGTAATCTGCCTGTTTTAATTGCGAATAATGATAAAATTATTCCATCGATTCATCTAAAAAAAAACGATCTTATGGTTTTATTACTGATATAAAAAAGACAATAATAGCAGTTGAAGATTAGTTTTATTTCATTTTTCATTCCTGTGAATATCGTAAAAAATTCAATTAGTACTTATATATAGGTATAATGAAAATCACAAGTCTTCATTGAATAGTGATGTTATTAAAAATAAAATATAACCCCTATATCTTCTTCTGGTAGTTTATATACACAGTTTTGAAAAAGCTCTTTTTTGTGGGCTAAGAAAAATATAACAGAGAATATTTATTTATAAAAATGATCGAAGATAACAATAATACTTTCTGGTTTGATATATTTTTTTTTAACTATAAAGTAGGGATGAATAGTAAAAGTTCCGGAAAAAGATCTGAAATTCTCCATAGGTACCTTATTGTTGTATATGAAGGGTATAATTATTATTAGCTATGTAGTTATTGTCAGGGGTAAAGAATAATTAATCAATCGATCCCGATAACTATATATATATTGTGTACAAATATATGCAAATTTATTCCTCAACTAATTTAAAAGTTGATACAAAACCTTCAGACTCGTATTGAAACTTTATAGTTTATTATAGTTTATTGGATTTTATGAGTCATTGTCATTCTGTCTCATTATTCGATGAAAAAATATAACATAAAAATAAAATACTATTCAATATTTAATTTATCCGATAATCTTCTTAATTTATAGCAATTTTGTATGACTGTAATCTTATTTAATATTTACCACCACAAATGCATCTAAGCTTTTTGGATTTCCTTCGTGAAAATTGTGTTAGAGTGTTCATTTCTTACTGAATCTAATTTTAGATGAATTGTTCAATCCAAACTGCAAAATTATGACCTTCAATAACCTCTCATCCGATATAACGATTACCTTAATATAATTTTATTAATATCACTCTATGCTCTGAGCCATGGTTTGGAAATATTGAAAATTAGCAGGAAAAATACTCTGAATGAAATGTCTAATTTAAAATATTTTTTAGAAAAATGTGTATATTTAAATATTCCATTGGGTAATATTTTTAAATAGATGTCTACTACTTTCTTGATCGATTTTTTGTAATTTATAAGTAAGAACGCTATCTATGAACCCATCTCAGAATTAAGAGTACTCAATTGCATCAAAAGACTACGCAAAATACTTTTAAAATTTCCGGAAACTTTATAGAAAGATGTCGTTTTAAGTATTGAAATTAGAATTTAAGTTAAAATCAAATTTAATATGATGAACCCTTCATTTTTCATTGTAATAGGGACTATATGCATATGACTTGTTGTTACAAATTATAATTATTAATATAACTATTCGAAACGTGGAATACACAGTGGTTAAAGTGGAAAATAATTGCAGAGGGGACTAGAGCTAATGCAAAAAAAAGCGTCCCTTGAACCGTTAAACCTTATTCAATTTTGTTTTGAAATTTTTTGGACACTAAGAACCTCTTAAATAAGAATAAAAAAATCAAACTGCCATTAAAAATAATACTTAACTATTATACATAATACATTTTTAGTTTTTCCCGAAATAGTCATTTTTATAATAAGATCTTGTAAATAATTTATGACTTAATACCATTTTTTAAACTTTTTTATTTAATTTTTAATTAAACATATTACAAAACATAAAATTCTATCTCAACTTTCAAATAAAAATTTAGATCTATTGGTATTATACTCCAGCCATTCATAGTATATAACATAACATGTGTAAAATTATATGACAAAAAAAAATATAGCTATCAACATTATCCATCGACTTTTTGAATTTTTTATAAGCTGTTAAAATATCGATTTATTGGTTTTTTTTTTAACAATTTATGAAATGTGTAAAAATGCATGTAACATAAATTGGCTCCACCAATCGCTAGAAAATTTCGTCCTTTATAATTTATTTTTATTTTTTTTTTCTACAATGTTTTCAAGTTGATAAAAATAAAAATGAGTAAACATATTTTTTAACAAATATCACATATCAAATTACACGACGGTTAAAAACGATATTCATACAAAACTAATTTTAAAGTACTCTAAAGATATATTCAAATATTTTTAAGTTGATGGATTTTAATTTCTTACTAAATTTCATAAAAATTGCCTATACAAAACCCCTTAAAAATCAGGATTTATTAACACACACCTATTTTTTGGTATATTTTTATATATAGATAAAATATAATAATGTACCATTTTAAAATATACTTAATAATATTATGAGACTAATAAAATTATTTAAATAGGTAATACAATTAAAAATTCAATTTACATTAAAGTAGACCTATTTTTGTTAGTATACGGTCATTCTATATAACCATGATTCATCATTCTTCAACACTTTTGCGATCCTATACAGCAAATACATTTTTGTTTTTACTTTTAATGTATTTACACGTAATTTTTGTGATTAAAAACATATTTGAACCGTCTCCCCACTTTGATCATTGGGAATACATAATGTATTATTAATTTAAATATTACCAAGATAATTAAAGAAATTCTAACCAGTTTAACTAGAATTGAAAATGTTCAAAATAAACATATTATAAATTTTAATGTACATAATCATTTATTCTTTGTAATTCTCAATAAAATATCTTCCTTTTTTTGGATTTATCGTATAAGCAATGTATATACCTACCCATTCATTTCGCATTTTTGGGCTAAATATTTTATTAATTTTTCATTGATTGACTAACATATTTTAAATCATAGATTTCCTACGTTTTAATTGAATTAAATATGATTCAATTATCAATATACTCGTATATATTATACTAAATTATTAGTAATTTAAAACTTTGTATAAACATTTACCGTAATATTAGTTTTTACAGATTCTTATAGTGTCATTAATATATATAAATATATTATTGTTAAATTACAATTTATATTTTATATTTTCAAGTATAAAATAATCAATATAATATAAAAATAAAATAATAATCAAAATAAAATTCCCCAAAACATGTTTGGTATTGCCCCACCCATAGGGTAAAATGGTATTTTGGAATACTTTTATAAACCAAAATTTCATCTAGATTAAGTTGCAATTTTTAAAAATCCTTTTATCATAATAAGACCGACTAATTTTATGGTTGAAATGTTTAGTCTGATTACAATTATAATATTCAATTTTTCTTGTTTTATAATCAATCGCGCTCAGTAGGTCAGTACTGTCCCACTTTCCCCTACACGGAAAATTGACAAAAATGAGGTGTTAATATTCTTAGATTCAGAAAAAAATAGCTTTAATATATATGAATCTCCTATGTGCAATTTTTGTACCTTCTATATAGGTAATAACATATACTGGCGTCTATGCAACTTTGACTACAACTTGAAAACATGAAAATATCCTATGTGTTACTCAAAATTCAAAAAATTTCATTTATGACAATTTTCATCTATTAGTATTTATCTTCTTAAATAATATATTATTACTAGCTTAGATGCAACATCTTGTAATAGATAATTTCCAGTGGGAAATCTTATAATTTAAATTACTTTTGAATGTGACACATTTCGTGTAGATGCCTAAATTTATGTACTATATTGGGATCCGTAATAGTCGGTTATTGTTAAAAAAAAAATTTTAATTAGGAAAATTTCTCATGAAGCGATAAATGGCATTCACTTTAGAAATAGTAGACAGTCTAATAAAGGAGATAATCCAGGAATTAGTCGATTGGACTCACTATTCTCGGATTTTATTATAAACGATATATATACGAGTACACAATACGGACGGAGCATAAAAATAGGTAGGTACTTATTACTTATTACTTATATACTTACTTACTTTAATAACGGTGAAACAAAAGATTCGGAGAGATAGTTTTTTCATCACGAAAAAGTTATCGAAAGTTTCGTGACGTTTGCGCACTAAAATAACAGAGTTGCTTAAAAATTCAGAGACTTCCACAGTATAATGCGAATATCCCGTAAAAACGTGAAACAAACAAAAACGAAATTAAAAATTGTTTTTATTATAATACATATATATAATAACCATTAGCTAATTAGTCTTAACTAGAACAATGAAAAATAACGTAAACGTTCAATCTATTATATATAATATAATATAATATATAATGAGATTTTGTTAAAATAATTTTTACTATTATTCATTCATCAGTGAATAATTTAATAATAACACATCTAAAAACTAAAATTATCTCAACCGAGCCATTACTCACAAATGAATATCGTTTAATTTTCACTTACGAACAATCATACATATTGTAAATTTTTAATGCTCGTTATGATGGTTTATTTGTAATTACATTTTTGGTATTTCACTTTTTCAAGTTTATTCCCGTCATCGACAATACATAGTACACATTTTTTTGAGTAAAATTACAGTAGTAGAATAAGAATTTCGAGTACAGAATATTCTGATAAGGAATTTATTGTCGTTAATACTTTAAAAACGCCAGTTTTCGATATTCTCTGTAATTATTTTCTTTAGTGCAAAATCGTACATCTATACTTTCAAAATTAAAATAATAACAATACTCTACTACTCCTGTAGGAAGATCGAAGGAAGAAAATGAACCAATTTCCTCCGAATGTATCTAAGTTATCTAAGTTTTTAATTATTACGATGATGCGAATACAACAATTCATAACAATTGAATATTTTATGATTTATTTTATTGATGTTTTTCATTACTTTATTTTATATTCAATAACTACAACACGCTTTAATACGAGTCTTTAAAATATGACCATGGATGATTAAACAGTAAATGCCATTCATAAAACACATTAATTCGTCACAATATATACCTGTATAATATATATATATAGGTACCTACGCTAACCTACGTATTTTAATATAAATGCATCATTAAAAATCAAATGTATGTTTATGTCTTCTAAAGATATTAATTAATTTTAATTCAAGGTCTCGAACCAGAAAAATAAATATAAAAATATATTAACAATACGTAGTTACTCGTGTTTTGTATTTATTTAACATAAATATTTAATCATTATAATAAAATATTTAATTATTATACTTACAAGGGATAAAAATCAATATTTTTCGTATTTGAATAGTGTAATCTTCTCTTGGAAAATATATCAATAAGTCAATAATATATCAAAAAATTGTAATAATAGTAATTTGATATTTTAAGATCAGAAAAATTCAATATAAGATTAGTTGTACATTATTTTAGGTTAATTTAAAAAAACGATTGTTGAAATAATTTTTGATTCCGAATTGAGTGAGTGATCAAGTGATTTTCTAGTGACGTTTATTATTATTATTATTATTATTATTTTTTTTTTTTTTTGTAAACAATTTTTAGAGCAGAAAATTCATTTAAATTGTTACATGCTTGCCTATTTTTCGATAGAAAATTAGTTCTAGTTGATACGTTTAAGATGTTAATTTTATTTTCCCAATAATTTCTTAATGCGTAAGGAAAAACTACTAAAAACTTGCGTAAAAACGATAAAAACACGATAACGTCAAATTTGAGTTTTATTATCTCCTTGTAATTACAAAAATAATAATTTATTATGATTTATAATTAGTCAGAATTATAGTTTTATATTCAATTTGCATATATATTAATTAGCTATTTCAAACTATGGGTTTTACAATATAATAATATTGATTGCCCGTGAACAATAATCTGTATAATAATTGTATACTGAATGCAATAAATGAACTGATCGCATGAGCCATGAAGTAACATAAAATGCGATAGACTTTAGAGATCTTTAGTTATCATATAGCTTAGTCGCTGCTAAAAATATCGAAAAATTTACGAAAATGTGCGAAAAAAATCAAGAAGACGATAATCAAATGGTTGTATCCAATTGGCAACAGAATGATCAATACGATGAAGACGTGGATAAACTGATAGTATGGTTACAAAATACACCTCATTTGCCAAATATTACCGGTAAAATAAATTATTTCATTAAAAAAATATATAAGTATAACATTTATACTTACCC
This sequence comes from Pemphigus obesinymphae, assembly GCA_025469235.1. Classification (NCBI taxonomy): domain Eukaryota; kingdom Metazoa; phylum Arthropoda; class Insecta; order Hemiptera; family Aphididae; genus Pemphigus; species Pemphigus obesinymphae. Next base: position 143,273 of record JAIPRL010000281.1, on the reverse strand, counting down.
ATATGTATATTATATTACATAATATAATAAATATTAACGGGCATGTTTTGAATATTAAATTTCAAGAGATTATTACACATGAATGTTATAAGAAATAATATCTTACAAATATTTTCATATTTTTACATTTTGAAATGTTGATTATAAAAACTAACAATTTAAAAATATTTAAATACATTTTAAAAATAATTATAAAATATTCCCGTGTTAGTACTTCTCATCAACGTTGTGTAATAACAATATTTGTTTAAAAACAAAACCGGTTTACATAAAACTATTAACATGTGTTCATAAAGTACCTATTTATTATAGGTAGAGTTAATCAATTAAAACTCGAAATGTGGTTCACTTCAAAACGTTCAAAACTTTAAAACTATTGGTTTGATAGTAAGTGTATTAATTGTAAAATCAGTTTTGCGTAAATCGGATGGGTGCACTATTATATCAGATCGGATCCAAACAGCACTCAAATAAAATTTGAAATAGGTATATATATCGAGGATTGAAAAGCAAAAAATCATAAGCGACATTTTATGAACTGTTCAGAAGTAAACAAAAACATATTTTTAATACTTCTTTTATTTAATAGATTCATAGATAGGATTTGGGAGTTCGCTTTTTATAAAAAAATCTTTTCGGAAAATGTTATTTTTTTTTAAATTCAAAAAATGTATTCAATTTGAACTATAATTTTAATATTAAATTTAAATTTAAACTTTAAAGATTCCTCACACGCATAGACATTTTAAATAGCACCTAGATATTTATTAGTAATACTGAATGCATATTATTATAATGTCTGATACCCACGATACGGTGCCACTCGTTGACACGCAGGCATGCAAGTCTGTTCTCGTCAATCACCAAAAAAAAAAAATGACACAAGCCTGTCTGACGTATCCAGAACGTGTCTGTATAGAGTCTGGACGCCCAAACTTTGACAATTTTTTGGTAGACTCATTTTAAAAATACTTTATATATAAGTATTTATTGGATTTGTAAAAATGGACCACCCCCCCTTCTAAATCAAAAAAAATTTATATTCTAGCCATGAGCTTGTTAGCATGACTCTGACAAATATGTTAACAAATGTTAGCACACGGTAGACACGTGCTCCCCAATAGGTACTCTTACTTACTATAGGTATTACTGTAGCCGTTATCGTGAATTTCCATGTTCACGTTATAAGTAATAAAATAAATAATAATAACTAACACAATCAACAATACGTACTGATATTATAACACAGAACCGAATATGAACAATTTTTTGGAGCGAACAAACATAGATTACTTGTGATAACGTTATCTGAGCTACACCTAATGTTATTATTATAATATTAAAAACAATAATTACAATGAATGAATTGTTCGACGGTAGGTAAAACGTTTCAATGTAGTACGCGGCTGATTAACTTTTCCGAACGACCGAATCTGTTCCGAACACGCAGTCAAGTGGTGACTCTTAAGAGGACATAGTGTGCGTAATTTTGTTATGTAAAAACAAGATGTGGTTGTACCTATGTGCACAGCAAAGTACACAATGATCGGAGAAACATAGTTTTTGAAAAACTAAAAGAAACATCGTGACATTTACCATATGCTTCTTCATTGAATTCTTTTTAAAACGAATTTAAATTACATATTATATATATGTATATCGAAATAAAAATGTTTTTTAAAACATAAATGTGAAACTATTTTAGCTATTAAAAATATCTTTATGGAAGAAGAGTTTAAGTGTTTCTCTTTTAAAATAATTAAATTCCTTTGTTTAATTTAAATATGGAGAGAGCTGTAGATGTAGAGCGAAAGGCAGTTTTTATATTTATTTAAACAAATATTAAGATTACGCAATAATAAAAAATAGAACTGTCATTGTACCACTTATAAAATAATTTTAAAACGTATTTAAATATTTCTAAATTGGTCAATTTCCATTTTTCTTAAAATATGTCTTAAAACTTGCCAATACAGAACCTTTAAAACCCGAGCATTTGACGTCCTATTAAAAGAGAAAAATTAGGTATTAATAATCATCATAATGTTCGTTGGTCTTTTAAATTATCTTATCTAGATACCTAAATTATATAATATATTATTTTTATTATGTACCTAATTGTTTTTGCATCCATTCAAAATGTATTATAATATTCCTTCAAATATAATTGTACTTTTTATTTTGTATTAGTGATTAGTCAGTAGATTAATTTATGCATTTTTTATTTTAAACACTTTTTTTTTTTATTTCGTAAACTATTAACCTATACTATTTATTTGTTATTAATTCACTATGATGTTTTTTAAAAAAATAATAATACAAAATTTCCTGTTTTATTTGACATAAGAATTTTCATACTTATTTTTTGGTAGAATTTCAAAAACAATTTCAAATTAAGATCCAACACTAAGATAAATATTGACTTCGATAGGAGTTTGTTATTTATTTTGTAACTGTAATAACGTTTTTTGTAACCTAACTGTCCTAACTCGAACTTCGTAATTCCCATTTTAGTTACGTAATATAACATTAATACACCCGGTACCCTTCAAAATGAAAATTTCAATTTGAGACTTCGATAGGATTTTGTTATTCATTTTATAACGATTTACATCGTAAAAACTATTTTTGAAATTTAATCCGATATTCGTAATTCTTATTTTTTTCTTTATACCCTATATTATGGGTTATTAAAAAATTATATCGAAGTCGATGTAGAAATTTTAATTTTAAATAGTATTGGGATGCACCCGGAAACTAAATATTGGAATTGTGATGTTTGAATTAGGTTACAAAAAAAGTTTTTCAATCATTATTATGTTATTTAGATCGAGCATGGTTACGAAACTGTTTTATCGGACGGAAACTGCGAATGGAAAGAACGAAAGAATCTCTAGATGGTTATTTTTGTTGTAGAGCGTCGATACACGAATTTTTTGGCATTCGCGATCCACTAGGAGAAGACGTTCAAACGGCGATGAGAAAAACGTTAGTTTTATATTATTATGAAATAATTAATGCCATTCATACTTTTGGAAAATATATCGCAATACATTTTCATACCGCCCATCAAATTACAGATGGTTTGGATTTTCAACGAATTTAACGGAAGATGGCTACCAAGTCGTAACGACGAGAAACTTGACAAACGAGGATGTTCCCGGCAGATATTTAGACCATTGGACCAAATATTTTTACATGTGCATAGATTGGAACTTAAATCGTAAAACAGTAAAAGGTATGATAATTATTTATGACATGGCCACGATGAATAAAAACGAAATACTTACTCAAGTGACTCCAAATTTTCTCAGCAAGTCCTTAAAATGTTCGGTGAGTGATTTGAAGTTTAAATGTTTATAAAATTATTAATTAATACACATTACACATAATATAATAATCAATACATCGTTTGTATTTTATATATTACTATCGTTTTCCTAAGTTCTCATTACTTATTAACAATAAATGGTTTTGAAATATTTTCGTTTCTATTAGACGTATTTTCCATACAAACTCATTCAGGTTCACTTCATAAACGTACCATCGTATGCAGCCGTAATCTTTAGTATTATGAAATCATTGGTTCCAAAAAAAATTCAATCTCGTGTAAGTATATTTTTGATTTTTATGATTATCCTTTTATCTTATTATTATAAGTTAATTATTATATAACCATTTAAACTTAATAATAATTTAATACTTACATAAATGTATTATGTGCTTTATGGTGGTTCTTAAAATATGAAAGTTCAAATTTGCTTTGTTAAACCCCCAAATTTTTTAAGTAATAGGAAAAAAATAATTCTGAACATATTTTATTCCTGTAACTCAACCCCTTTCCGTGCCACAAAAGCCTTGAATTATGGACCAGGGGAGTAGTTTTGATGTTTTTTTCAATTATTTCCAAAATTAGAACATTTTTTCGAAAAATGATCAGAAAGTTAATTATAGATAAGTGTATGTTCTACAAAAAAATATGTTTACAAAAATTCTTATAAATAATATAATAAATAGGTATACAAAATACAACATATTTTAATAATCCAATAAAATTAATTTTTTTACGGTTATTTTAAAATATTTAGCAAACGGCTGAAGACACGATGAAATAATTGGTATAAAATATGTTTATAGTTTAATTATCTAAAAAAATATTATAAGAAAAAATTTCATAGGATTTTCTATTTTATACTTATGGTTTGATTTACGAAATATTCTTAATATTATATTATAAGGAAAATAAAATATTACGAGATGACTTACATTCATAAGATACATTCGGTATCTTATTTTTTGTTATATAGAACTATAATATTATAAAAATATATTATTAGTTTATTAAATTAAATAGATATATACTATATATAAATCTAAATAATTATAATAATCTACTTTTTTCTTATCTATCGCATTAATTGGCATATTATATTATCGGTTGCCAAACTAAATGTGTAGTGTCTATGGAGTGTATAGTTACAGTATATTACAGTTTTAGTCGTACTTTTTATTGCAATATTAATATTTATTACGTAGTTTGACATTTTTATTTTAAAAATTATAATGGTTACAAAAAATAATGGTTACATTAAAATATATTATGACTACAGGCAAAAATATCCAAACTCCAAAAAAGGACGGCTCTGGACCATAATTCAACTCATTTGTGGCACGGGAAGGGGTTGAGACACCGGAATAAAATGTTCTCAGAATTATTTTTTCATATCACTTAATAAATTTAGGGGGTTTAACAATCCAAATTTGAACTTTCACATTTTAAGAACCAGCCTAGTGTGCATTTATTAATTATGTACTTTTTTTACTAATGATATTTTTGAAAAAATCACGTTGATTCATGTTTAAAATTTTAAATGCTACCAAATTTTCTTTACTCTTTCGGAGTTCATAACATAATTCTCGTTATAGAAACTTAATTATTTACATATTTTACGAAAATGTATACTTAACTACTCAAATTACTTATAGGTATACTTATAATTTTAAATTAAGAGTACGATGTTTTCGTAATCGCTAAATTATGTAATGAACTACTAAATATTTCCGCTATTCGTTAATTATTTATTACTAGTATATTTTTTTATATTGTAATGAACCAAATAAATGGAGTACCTACCCTCGTTTGTATTATAATTTATTAATAAATAATTATATATTTTAATTCGAACTTATTTTGGTGCAGCGCATTGGGACGTTCTGTAGTTTAAAATATTGTCTATATTAATTATTATTTAAAATATATTATAATTTATTAATAAAATGATTAAATTATATAATATTCATGATAATAAATCATGATTATTAGGTTTAGTTAATATTTTTTTATAACATCGGCTAATTGCAGAATCATTACATAATATGTGATGTTCATTATTATTTATTCCATCCAAAAATAATTTATTTGATTTTAGATATTTATACATAATGAGCCGACGGACGTATTGCAGCAAATCCCTAAAGAATGTGTCCCATCAGATTTAGGCGGTTGTGATAAATCTATTCGAGATCTTGGTGGTATGTATATTTGAATATTTAATATAATATATGCATTTTTTTACATAGGCACTACTTATTTGATGTTAAATATATAAATTATATAAACAACTTTTTGTAGAATATTGTAAGGAGAACATTATAGCAGAAAGAGAATTATTTATGAATGGATTATTATCCTTAAAAGCGGACATGGACAAAAAACCAATGGATGCCAACAGTAATGAACAATCTGATCTTTTTGGATTTGATGGAAACTTCAAGAAATTGAACATTGATTAAATTCAATTAAAAATAAAATGTATATATAATAGTATATATAGTACATATATATATATATATTTATTATATTATATTTATATATTTATTTTATTTAAATATAAATATATATAATTTTATATTTTAGACTTTAAGTATATAATACATATGTAGTTATTATAAGTTATATAAAATATATCAACTATTGTGGTCTATGTACAAAGGTGTTTAACTTCAATTGTAACATTGCTAATTTAAATTTATACTTATTATACTTACTGAAACTTGGTTTAATTGTAATTTATTTTTTTCTACTGAGCTTGGTATTATTAATTTTAATATTTTCAGATGTCATAAATCCTCCCTAACCAGTAATTACGAACGCGGAAGTGGTGTTCAAACAATAGCATTAATTCCTATCTTATTCCTGTATCTGATAAATCCGTTAAACAACTATATGTTGGGTTTACTCTGAAACCTTTCGTCTTTATTATCGATTGTCTACCTCCCTCGCTTATTTTCTATTTATTCTAATAAAACCCATTTGTCTACAGTTGATACCTTTGTTCAACAATACCATTTCCATTTCTTTGTTCTTTGCGATGATTACAGTCTTCCTCATATTTAATGGTCAAATGATTCCCATGGTATTTGCTATTCTTCACCCTCTATCTCTCAGTGTATCTTTGTGTCCCTGCAATATTCTCTCTTCGTGGATTTTTTCAGTTTAACAACTTCCCCAACTCTCAAAACTTACTTCGTGATCTAATATTAACAAATTGTAAATCTATTTCTGTACACCACCCTTTCCATGACTCCTTCCATCCAGCTCTTTATCTTTATTTTCACTATGCTCTTCCTTCCAATACGTTTCCTGTATCTTCATCGTTTTTTAAATTTTACAAAGGCTGAATACTCAGGCATTATCGATTTCTTCAATCGCTTTGACTGGGAGCTCATTTTCTGATCACTTAATGCAGATGAATCTAGGTGAATTTTTCTTATATATTACTATTTTGCTATACATTCAACTATCCTTTCTTTTATTCTTAATATATCCATTTCTCGCTCTACTTTTCCGTCCTAGTGCACAAAAGATCCTAAGAGTTTTGAATGCCTAAATAATCTATCAAATGCCAAATACAAGTCTTCCCTTTTCTCATTCATTTTTTTTCTCTTTTCCGTGCCAAGTTTCAGTCAAAGTAATCGTATCGTGCTTATATTTTCCTTATCGAATCTTCCTTCTCTGTCATTCTGGTATTTTATTCATAAATCACGCTCCTACCTCTAATATTCCACCTAAGGTTATCTATGACGATTCTATCAGTTCCAATCCTATTTGTGCAGCTAACTTGTTCTCTTAATTCCTCTCCAGTGTCCACACTCCTTTATTTTATTTACCATCTTCTTCTATTACTTCAATAGTCTACTATTTTATTCTTCTTCCTCGTGCATTCTTTACTCTTTATGACGTCAGCTAAGCATTTAATTTCCTCCGTAGTATTAAATCCACTGGTCCTGATGGCATACTAGTTGATTTCCTATATAAATTAAGAGATGTTTTTGCTTAGCCCAGCTTTCTTTTATTTCAAAAATTCATGAAATTTAAAGTGTTCTTCACTGCTCTCTAATTTGGTTCCATTACTCCTATACTTAAATCTGGTGATCCAAAAATTGTCTCTAGCTATCACCCAATTACCATCATTTCGCATCTCTCTCAGATTTTTGAAAATATCCTATGGATCATAAGATAACTATAAGCGATAAACTGATAATATATAAACTAAAATACAAACTAATGATATTATATTTTTTTCCTTACATTTATTGTTGTGTAATTTAATTATGATTTGTTCAGGTGTATTCAAACTAAGCAACGCAAAAGGAATAAAAATAGATATTTTTTGATTTAGTATTAAACTATCTTTAGTATAGGTACCAATTACTGATCACTAATATACCTAAATTAACTTTCTTTTCCGTCTCGGTCTAATTATCACCTTCAAAAAACAATACAGTATAATCCGAAAATGCTAGTATTTTTCCATCTGTATTTAAATTTAATAAGTTATTTAAATATATTAAAAATAAAGTAGGTCCTAGAACTATAGGTACATGAATTAGTACCATTAATTCCGACTGTTTGGGATCTATTGAAAAGATATGATTTGAACCAATACCAAAATGTATTACGATCATATAATTTCATCTTTCTTAATTAGCTTATCTCGACATTTTCCACAGTTCATTATTATTACTAATTTATCACTATATTATAATAACACTAACGACGTATAATCACACTCGACCAGTGAGATTGAAAACTATATATAAATAGTATTTAATATAACGAACGAGATAAACGAGTGAAACATAAACATACCTGTGAGTGCGTCGACTAAATAATTGTAACATTAATCGTAACATAATATATATATTATATATACAATCATTTTCCAGAATATAATCACTGTCCAAAATGTATAGTTCATGATTTATTTGTTGAAGAAGAATGTATCACCAAAATGCAAAAGTTAATAAAATAACATTGCTTTTAATTTTAAAATAAAATAATATTCGTTATCAATTACCTCGTATTTGTATTTAAATGTTTACAAGCTAAGTTAATAAGGTCCTAGAAATCAACATTTCATTAAAGAATAGGAATGCAATATTGATAATGTTAAATTATTTTGAAGTATATTTTAAATATAATATAGGTACATAATATATCATTTGAGCATAACATTTGGATTTATATTATACTTTCTTGGTTTTCCATTTCTTCTGGTTTTAATATATTATAATATAGATGTTTCTATAGTTTTTTTCTGGTTATTTAATAACAAATTTAAACTTCTCGTTTAGATCAACAAACGGATAAAGAACAGTTGATATAATTATGATACAGGTCAAAAGTACTTTCCCTTTTTTTCAATGTAAAAATAGAATAAATATTGTATTTTTCAAGATTTATTATAATAACAGGTAAAACACATAATATATTAATTTGTTGGCTGTCACCAGATTGCGTCCCAAATGCTAGTATATCGAGAAACCACCGAATAAAGTGTAGACAGATTCAGTTCCAGTGACCTGCAACTTGCAAGGGCACGTAAATTTATAATTTATAATAATCACATATTTAACTTCAATTCATTTATCACGTTTACATTAACTAAATTATTACAACATAATATAGGTACGAGTTTTATAATAATAATGTAAATATATTATAATATTATAATATTTTAACACATGAACAATGTCATAACCTGACAGCTTCCCTTTTTGTTTCCATTCACACTATACGGTACGGTCACAATCATCCACTTCATCGTATGCGCCTAGAGTTGTTAATTTTGTTTTTGATCAATTAGTAATTACACAGTTTATATTACTATTTTGACGTTATATTTAAATAAACGTAATAACATACAGAACAAGCCTGTATATTTTTATGGTTTATAGTGGTTTGAAAATATGTGATTATAATATTGATCACATTAAAATTATTTGATAGACGTATCTATTTGAATAATCCCATTCATCAGAGATCTAAGGGGAGGGAGGATAGAGAAAATTGACATCCTCCAAAAACGCATGAAGGTTGTCAAGACATGAAATCAAACAAAATGAAAAATATCATCAACTAGAACGATTTTTATTGGTGATGTTTTTTGGAAGCTAATAAAAAATTGCGATATCTCAGACACAAAGATGAAATTAATTTCTTGAAACATCAACAAAACTCACATAATAATACTGCACCACCAACCAGTGCGTTGGGAACTTTAGAAAATTATGACAAAGATGTGTATCCAATGGTTCACGCTCTGTTTGGAATTTTTTGCACAATCTGTGTCACAAATAATAGTGACCTAAACGGTCTTTTATTACGCTCTGCCTCTGAAAACATGACTTGGGACAACTATGCTCCAAACAAGATTAATCGACTTGGTGCTGCTACTACATATTCAATAATCATAATGATATCGAAGTGAACTCTGACAAAATTATCCAAAAATATGATTTTCAAGTCTATAATATGTGGAACCATTTTGAAACCGATTCTCTATCACACAAAAAAAACAACCTACTCCTAGATCCGCCATTTCATTCATTCCATAAATATTTTTTTATTATCATTTAATAATTATTAGTAAATAATAATTGTAAGCAATTATTATTTATATCAGTTGTGTCAAAATAATGTTTTAAAATATTAAAAGTCATAAGTCTCGGACATATTTTCTTTTTATAGCAAACATTTTAATTATGTTATTTTTATACATTATAATATAAAAGGGGAAAAGATAATCAAACTAATATTAGGTAAAGATAAATATATTATATTAACAGAATGCGTATTATAGAATTAACGTGTAATAATTCAAAACTTTTCACTTGTTTATTATAGTTGATTTTCTACATAAATACAAAATGCCCATTAATAATGTCCCCTTTCTGTAGTATACCTACAGTAATTTCCGTATCTTATTTTTAGTTGTTTGGACTATTGGATTTGTCTCCTTTGATTTCAAATACAATATTTATTTATTACCAAATGAATGGTAATTGAAAAACAAAATAGTTTTAAAGTGGAAAAAAAGATAAGGATGCAATTAGGTGACAACTATTTTTTTATGCACGCTTTAATATAGTACCACGGTAAATGATATTAAAAAATACATTTATGTATGACCGTATTAACAGTAATTTTGATATACCGTGAAGAAAATGGAACGTGATATCATGAGTATCAACAAATATATTGGATTAGAGAAAAACAAATTTATTGATAAGTAAGTTTATTAAATTTGTATTTGATAAATTTTTTTTTGATGAATTTTTTTTTTATGATACCTGAATGTTGTCTGATAAAAACATAGGTAGGTATTACAGTTATTTATTTTATTTTAAATAATATAATTATACAATTTATAACATATAATGTTATGTTTGGTCGCTATAAAAATTACTGTATTTGCGAAAAATATTTGATTATTAAGTTCAAAAAGTATCTTTACAAAAATACTTTTCAGTTATACGAAAGAGTACCTATAGATTTTTCGACAACATAATATATATTATACATATAGTCTATAATCTAATATACCTAATATAATATTTCAAATGTAAACAGGCAACACGAATTTTATTCTTTTTTTTTTGTTGTAAACATATTATCAACAATAAAAAAAAAAAAAAATATATATATATATATTATATATATAAAAACCACTTAATATGTTCGAAATATAATGTAAAAAAAATCATTTTTAAAACTGTACAACGTTCCAAAGTAGCTTAAATGTAGCATAATGGCACCTTCAATGTAAATACAAATTATTATTGGTAATTATATATACCTGTATTGCGGTATTCTGTTTTTGACAAACCATAAAGTATATAATACAAAGGGAAGTACAAAAAAAGTTAGAACAGATTAGTTTGTAATAGATAAAATGGATAATTCGTGGCCTATTCATCACTTACGTAACAAATAATAGTGTTTATTATTAATTGATTTTTGTGCAATTAAAGTTATTATAAGATGTATAGTTTTTTTATGATTTTAGATTTTAAAAAATTTCAAGTCTCTTTAATTCAACATACTAATATTGTTATTATTTCAAGATAAAAGTATCTAAACAATTCGGTGTTTATAGCTAAACAGTTTAAGTTCCGTATAAAAGCGGATTATTATATTTGACAATTTTATATCTAGAATTTTAATGTTTTTATTTTACACCCGTTTAAAAAATGTGGTATGAAAACCGAAAATGTATTAAATTAATATTCAAAATATACAGTGAAAACACGGATTATCATATTTTCCTACAAAAATAAGATGTTTGTTGTGTTTACACACCTTTGTTCTTTATGTTCAATAAGTTAAATGTTTGATGTTATAAAATATTTGATTTTATATACTGCGTCATAATTTTAAATTTGATATTTTACTCCTTTTAAAATTATCGTACCGGCTGTCGGGCGTAAAAACTTGCTTTTTGCAAAATTACATAAGATATTACACAGAATACTAAATATTTGTTATATGACATATTCAATAATAGTAACATTTCTAATTTCAAACTAAAAGTAAATTATATTGTGGATATTAATGTTATTTAATCTGACAGTAATTAATGATAATTCCGAATTATGAAAGTTAAATGCTATATCTATATAATCTATCGGTACACCGATCAATTATAATGATGTTATTGATTTAAATATCATTGAATTGAAATCTTCACAATTTACTGTGAAAATGATTTTTTTAAAGCGCAAATTGTTTATAGACCAAGGAAGTGAGTTTACAACACAATATAGTAATTCTTCATAGGTATACCTAATAGTTCATACATGTGAATGTTTTTAAATAAATAAAGATAAAAACGAAGGTATTTGTAGTATGAATATTTAAACATTTGTTTGTTTTATTTTTAATTTTAATAATTACTTATACACGTTTTAAATAAAAATATGTAAATAAAAAGATGGACCCTCGAAAAATTGTGTAGGTACTTGTTTAGTTAAATACAGTATCGAAGAGGCAACATTTTTCTATATGTCGGTAAATCTTTAAGCTGAATAAACAATATTTTATTAATTTTAAAAGTTATGCACTCCAACAAAATGTATACTTAGAATAGTTCTTTTGAATAAATAAATGTTGTGTCTAGGCATTGATGAGCCAATTTTAAATTTAAATTACTTTCAACGGACTGAAAAATAATAATTTTAGTTTCAAATTTAATTAAAGTTCAATGAACTTTTTACTTTGTAATAAATGATATTATCTATGTATAACCTGCGCGATAATCAAACAAAAACGATATACATAACAATGTACCTACGTAGTAATTACAACAACTACTGAACTATGTGGTACATATGTGAATCGATATATTTTACTATTAAATTTTTTTAAATTTTTTCTCTAACCGTGTATTACATTGAGCTCTACTTAGAATTGTTTAATCTAAAGAAATGATTTATCGTTATTTTTAAATCAATTAATTACAATCTTATATTCTACCCGACAAGTGAAGTGTCTCTACCTCCTACTAAACGCTTTTTTTTAATATTCTAGTATTGATAATTATTAAAATATAATTATTTAGAAGCTTTTGATTCTGTGTATGTAACTCATTCAGTAATGATGTGAATTGATAATTGGTTGAGTACTTGATTCCAATTTCGAAATGTTACTCATACAAATTGAGTATAAAAAGTATTTTGTCAAAAATGTGGCATTTAAAACATTTTGGCTCTAAACCTGCAGTCTTGGTAAAGACTGTGCATTGTGTTTTTTAAACTATTTATATAATGTATTATACTTGTCACTTGATAAAAATAATATTTAATTCGGATAGATACAACAATCCTAAAGATTTAATTATCAACATAATCCCGGTTACGGACTTCACATTTTTGAAAACCCTGTGGACTGGTCGTTTTGGGCAAATAGTCCTAGCTGAACATCATCCAACCAATCAAACAAAAACCATCAAGATGATCAACATGGAGACGGTGTCTGAACGTTGGCATCACGTGGAAATCGAAACGAACGCCATGGCTGCGATGGGCACGTTTCCGTTTATCGTCAAGTTGGAGTCACTGGCAAAAGACGCCGAATGGGTGTACTTAGTGATGCCACTGGTATCGGTTGGAAATCTATACGAAGTCATACTCGAACGAGGATCGTTAAATGAAACTACGGCTCGATTTTTTTCAGCTCAAGTACGATTTTAAGCATATATCACGATATTATACATTTTTTATGGTTATTAAATTAAAAAATATATTACAATATATTATTTATTACAATAAAATTACCGTAATTTTATTGTAATATTTTAACGCGATCTAAGGCTGTCCTATATAATCGTGCAGTATGAATATGGTGGTAGGTATAATAAATAAATAAACATAATCAGATGATAATATTGTATATTATTTATCATCATGCTACACCTTTAAAACTCGTTTCTCTCACATTATATTATCACAATAAATAATAATTAATTAGCAAAGTATTTGTATTACAAATTTCATGTTTAAGTTCCATTAATTGTTACCGCAGAAATATTTTGAAAAAAAAAGGTTCTGCCATTTACAATATATTTTAAAAGAGTTTTCTATATGCAACTAACACATAACGACTTAAAATAACACATGAGTATGATGTAGTCCGCGTATGTGATACGTGTAGTGAAATGAAAAATAAAATTATAAGACAAGTTAGCAGAAACCATTCTGTGATCGTTCTAAATTCTCGGTTTCTAAATCTATTCTAAACTTTAATTTTAAAATATAAAACCAAACGAATAATATATACTCTCTAGTAATAAAAAAAACTGGGGAGAATAAAAACGTATAAAAAAAAAAATTAATGCGACTGGAGTATGGAATGTGAAAAGGAATATAAATAAAATGTAGGAAATGGTAACAGATGGTGTACTAGAATGTACTATATGGTAACTAGAAATAGTAAGGAGATAATATAAAAAAAAAATTAAAAATACAGTAAAATAAATATATAACAGAAATTCAGGAAGAGAGTTAGTTAGAGAGTAGAGTATATAAGTTTATGTAAAACAGCAAAAAGTAAAGTAAGTAAAGCTAAATGAGGGATATAATATGATCAATTATATGAGGGATGTAAAACAAAAAAAAGGGGAAAAGAAGTTTAAAAGCTGGCTAAAGAAAGACAAAAACAATCCAGTGATTTTAAAAATGTATGGTGTATATAATACACATGAGGATAGCATAGTAATGGTTTATAGGATTATTAAATGAAAAATTCCGGAGAAAGAGAGAAAGAGAATTAATTGAATTGAGTGAAATTTAGATATGGTAATAAATAGTGGACATAACATGAGAAGAGAAAGTGTGAAGTGTAGTTAGAAATAGGAAAAACAATAAAACGATATGACCAGATAGAGTAAAAGTAGCACTATGGAAAGTTTGAGGGAGTTTAGTTATAGAATCGCTCATAACATTATTTAGAAAGGTACTAATTAAAGAAAAATTCCAGAAATTTGGAGGAAGAATAATATACTAGAAATAATTCAGGGTAAAAAGGTGTACAAGAATATGGAAATTAAAGAGGGATAAAGCTTATGACTTATGAATGTATGTAGATTTGGGAAAATATTATAATGAATATTATGGTAAGGGATGAGACATCTGTTACCAGAAATCAATTTAAGTTTATATCTAGGAGATAAATAATGGAGCCAATATTTTGTATAAGAACCAATAGTAGAGAAGTATAGAGAAAAGAAGAGAAAGTTGTATATGGTTTTTTCAATAATATTTATTGATCTAGAACAGGTATGACAGAGTTCTAGAAATTTTAAAGTGAACATTATTAAAAAGAGGATTATTAAAGTTTATATTTAAATGTAATTGAGAATATACGGGTATATCAGGTATATAAAAGGAGCGAATAGAAAAGAATAAATAGTATGTGTGGAGGAACTAAGGATTTTAGTGTCAGAATAAGAGTGCACTAAGATTCGTCATTGAGTTCTTACTTATTTTTTTTTTTTTTTGGCAATGGATGAAATAACTAAGAAACTACAGTGTGAGGTATGGTGCATGTTGTTGACAGATGATAGATGATAGTCCTGAGGAAATGAATGGTTGACTTGAAGAGTGAAGAGAAGCTCTTAAGGGTAAAATATTAAGGATTACTATGGGTAAAATAGAATATTTTGAGTATGATTTTTAAGAAAGGGAACGCGAGGCAAATATAAGGGTAGGCAGGTTTCTTCAAATGTGTTCAAATCAAATCGTTCCGGAAGGCAAATACGATCACATGTGCCTTGGTTTGCGTTAAAAATACAGTCTGTACGCACCTTATTTAGACGTAGGTATACTACGTGTATGTATAGGGTTTTTTTAAATTAATTTTATTTAAAACTTTTTTTCTACTTTAATAATATTATAGCATGTGCATTCGCCATCAAATAGAAATAATATTTTTATTTGTTTGTTACAAGAAATATTTTTTTTTCTAGGTACATGAAAAAAAACTAATTTAGCACAAAAAAAATTACCATAATTACATAAATTTTACATTCACGTCCTTCTTCTCCATTATCACCACCTATACGACAAAGTTTATCCGTAAATTAAATATTTTTATTTTTTATAATTCAATTTTATTGTTCTTGATCTTTATCATTTGATTATATTTGAAAATAGATAATACGATTTTACCGAAAACGCACAACATGTGGTTATGAATATTCACCATCATAATAGTTATATAATATATACAGTATAGATACCAAACTATACTATTATACCGCCATTTAATAACCTACCCACGCTATGAATCTCTTCGTATTTCTACCATGTTATATATTTTATATCTATATCCATTATTCAATGAATTTCAAAATCGATTGATCATTTTTAAATTATATATATATATATATATATAGTATATACCTATATACAATATACAGATATATACTAAGTAATGGTTCAATAATATTATAATTAGGTATATTATATTGTTATACCTATATTGTATGAATTAAAAAAATAAATTATTAATTATTTATATTTTATAGATTAAAATAACTATATGAGTAATAATAGTTCATAGATCGATACTCCCCTAATTTTTTTTTTCAATTTCACAACGGCTTGATTGGAGTTACTTTTGCAGCGGAAGAACATACTATCGTGACCTAACTATATTATCACTAAATTGTACGTTATCATTATAGACCTAATATCAAGGTAGATAAATTCACCTTGCCTTATATTATTATAAATTTACGCAATTAGAATTTTAAATGCACTCGGTTTCCATCGGTTATCAAGCCGACCAAATAGTTAAATGTACATTCAGACAAGATACTGCAGATGCGCGAACTATAGGATGTAATCGCGTAGGTATCACATGCGGCATACTTCTTACTCGTTACACTATATTAGTTTATGGTAATCATAAACATTAGAAAAAGGATGCCGAACTATGCAGCTGATTAAAATTGATGACCTTTTTGTGCAGATAGTATTGGCCATAGAATTCCTGCACTCGTCAGGCCTGGTGTACCGGAATCTGAAACCAGAGAACGTGTTGTTGAACATCAATGGTTATGTGCGGTTGGCCAACTTCAGCATGGTCAAAAAGATCGATCGAGGACGGACTTACACGTTGTGCGGTACTCCCGATTATATGGCACCCGAGCTGATCTCGTTCAAAGGCTACAGTCTGGCCGTGGACTATTGGAGCCTGGGGATCATTATGTTCGAAATGGTGGCCGGTCATCCACCGTTCTTGACGAAAGATGTCTCCGCCCTGTTCAAAAACATCACTATCGGTAAATACAAGATGGCTCCGTCGTTCAGCCCACCGCTCCAGAACCTTATCAGAGGCATGATTGAAGTAATTATGATTATTATGGACCAAGTATATCAGTAGTACAACGAAGAAAGTGGATTTTTAGTTTAGAAACTCCCTTACCATTATCACAATTCTGATTCCAAAGAAATATATATCCACGCGTAAAACTGCAAAGGTCTCGTCCCGAACCATTTATGTACCGGCTAAAATCACTCCATCTACCACCATTTCGAAAGTCTCGCCCACCGATCGACTTACGTCGTCGCCGCGTTATTGTCTCTTTCTCATTTTACAATCGATCGAGTACTTTTACTATCATTTTCTTGTCGTATTTTTCCTGTTTAATATTTCACTTGGTGAGCAATTTTCTCCATGGTGTACCTTGTGAAGATCATAGAGTCAAACATCATCATGCACCCAGAGTCAGGAATTGTCCAGTAGCGGCGAAGTCCTAAATGGACTGACTTTGGGTAACGTACCTATTATTATGTTATATATAAATAACTTTGCTGGTACATAATATAATTTGCCAATTTTTCCTTATTTATCATATAATATATACCTACATATGTTACGGTAAACGACGTTGTATATGAAAATAACGTTATTTAGCTATTGGTAAATATCGATAATCACTTCCCAAGCCTAAAATTATCGTTATTTATTATAGGTCATTACCGTTTATTTCCATATAAAGTGAAAAATGTTGTTATTTAAATTTATATATATATAAGTAGGTATCTACTTATTTTTAATTTTAAGCCACGTTCCCGAAGTTATATGAATTGTAGCAAACTTGTGAACTTTGTATTATTAATCTATGATAGCACTCGTCATTGTGTGCTTATAATTTTAGTATCTGATCTTATCTATGGGCTTTTTTCATTTAATAAATATAATTGGTTTGTAATTATCTAATTATATTTGTATGGTTATTATTTATTGCTGATAACGATCGGTCGTACTTTTATTACTTAACTACATCTATACTTTATCCACATGAAAATTGTGTAAATTATATTTATATCGAACTATTTCTTCAATCTATGATGCAACTACATACGTAAGCAGAACCTTAAATATGGACGAAGTTAAAATGAAAAAAACATTTAGTACTGTAATATCAGATTTAATAAGTCAAAACGAAGTGATAACAAGTCGTTTCTAACTCATGCAACACTCGCACGGAATGTTTAAAACATGCAAAATTCGTTTTAAATACACCCAGAGAAAAAAAATATATACCGTAGTATATTATATAACAAATGATGAGTTATTTAATATTTTTCTTTCGATTCATTCTGAAATTGGTCATGGTGGAAGAACAAGAATGGACTCCGAATTAAAGTATAAACGTTGTAATAAAACAAACGAAACAATTATGGCATACGTAAGTTTTTGTGTTCAATGTCAAAAACATCATCCAATCCAAAAACAAGTTTAGTTTCAAAACCGATTTTACATTCAGCTTTTAACTGAGCTCAAATCAATTTAATCGATATGCAACAGTCGTTTACTACTTGAAGCAAAAGCTGGTTGATTTTTTCGTAAAAGGAGCAACCCTTGTAGTTAGCAGTATAGACACCATTGCAATTATAATATTTAGTTTTTTCGTCTTTGATCTTTGTACACTCTTCAGTTGTGTGGTCCCTTCAACATTTTTACACACCTAGGGGGTATCCGAATTGCAGGGAGGAATGGCCGAAGTTTTGTCATCAGAACATTGTGCGGGTCCAGATGATTTGTATACCTCAATTTTGACTCTTACGTAAAAAATAGTATGGAATTGAGAAGATGCCTTTCGTGCTTTTATTTAGCTTAAGTGAAACAATTTTTGTAGAATGGACGGATAAAGTTGGGTTTGAAACCGATGTTTTTGTAGTTCTTTAGCGAGTTCATCGTTAGTAATATCTAGGGGTAGACCCTTTATGGCAACTATTAATGTACTCTCTTTAGCTAGTGTAAATGAATGGAAATTAACATCACTTTGGCTTAGAGTGAGAAATTTCTGCACGAAGCGGAATAAATTTCGTCGGAGCAATTTACTTGAATTTGTGTAGGAATAGACGTTTTTTTTTGCCATGATATATTTAACATATTTGTGTTTTTATAATTATTTAGCTTAGCTTTAGTTGATATTTATGGGGTTTATGCTTATGTCTGGGGATAAAATAGAAAAATGGTTGGACGCACCAGACTTGGATACGTCACTCGATTGAGGTGTTACAGGACGTGAAAGGTTCAGGTCGTATGTTTGTTTTCCATATCAGAATTAGAATTGTCGTTTAGTTGTCAAGTCGTTGAAATAAATAAAAGTAAATTGTACATTTTTAGGTAGGCGCCAAAGATAGTTTTCTTAAACATATATAAATAAATACACTAGATCTCATGTTTATGTTTATGCCATGTAAGGACAATTTACTTAATCTGCAGAGCATACTTGAATCAGCTAAAGATAAAACGTTAACACTTAGAGAATCAGCAGACTGTAAGTTTTGTAGGCACGCGAGGTTATCAAAAATGTCACTATAAAATTAAGTGAAAGATCAATAAGTGCACCTATCAGGCAACTGAAAACATATGTAATTTTAAACGTCACGACTCACGGATCTCTGTCTTGTGAAAATAAATAATTATCTATAGGTATGCATTTTTTAAATGTTATAAATGCTTAATAATTATTAAAAAAATGACAATTATTATTTTAACATTCTACTGCCTACGACCGTAATAATCCCTTACATCGAATTTTGCGCAATATCAATGTTGACCCCTTTTTCCTCAGCCAAAATCTTTTCTAGAATTAAATCTTATCAAGTAAATTAATTAATTAATTTTAATTCTTCATAGATCTTTAACAATATTATGTTTTGTTTAAGGCTGATATGTTAATAATTAATTTTTTATTACTTTGTTATTTCTTGTATACTATTACTCCCTTTATTGAATGTTCTATTAATCAGTTCTCTATATTTTTATTTGTGTAAATAATGTTTTTAATATGTAAAAATTGCCCGTTTAGGCGTTAATTAATAATAAATAAATAAATAATGATTGATTTTTTTATTCTTCTAAAATATAAAATATTGAATTGTATATAAACATCATTAACCAATAATGTTTTGAATTAAAGTTAACATCCAGTAAATAAACGTTATACTACCAAATTATTCGTAACTAATGTACTAACGTTAATTACCGGAGAATAACGTTAACATTAGTTTAACATCTTTTACCGTAACATATATATATATATTATTATTTGTAACAGTATGTCAATGTCAATGAGCGTTCGATGGCCTTTTATGAGGTTAGGTATTATTTTATTTATACCTACGAGATTATTATCACGGAGCAATTATGCATACTTCAATTATTGACCATTTTTATCTTGGCTTAATTTTTTATCTAATGTAGTTATACATCAATCGGCTTACTTCACACCAACTTCAATAAACATAAACCGTTATAAATCGTATTTGCAGAATTTATTTTTTATTTAAAATATACCTGTATTGAAAATAATTTCTTCTACTACTCCATATTTTCATATTATGTAATATTTAAAAAAATCTCCGGTGCTCCGGCCGCAAGGTCTAGCTCTTGGTTAGGATTAGATACGTCCCATATTACTCTGGTCATGCAGTATATGGAAAATTACTAGACATTATACCCCTAAATTGTGTATATTATTTGATTATATAATATAAATAGAGTATTTGTGTTATTTTCTATCAAATGTTTCAAAATAAAACAATTCAAACGAATAATTTCTTATTAGCTACTATATAATTTATTCATTTGTATACCCGCTACCTACATATTCCTTATATTACAAAAACACAAAATTACAAAGATTAAAGGTGGGATGTAAGTGTTTATAGTAGAGTACCCTGTATAGCTGTACACGCTTACGAAAATCATTCTAGGATTATTTTCTATTCAAAACTGTAAGCCAATTTCGATTTTTATAGCAAAAATCTCGGATGAAATAAAATATGTTTCTATCCAATTTATTCTATGGAACTATAAAAAGATGGTCATAATTCTATCAATTTTACTTACGGAATGAAATATATCCATCAAAATATAAATTGAATATTTTATCTTCTATAAAAATAAAAATAAAGTGTACATACTCGTATTTATAGAATCTATTAAAATTAAACAATGGAACGTATTACTTATTTAAATACCATTATATTAAAATATAATAAAATATCTTTAAAGTAAATTTAAAAAAAAATTTAATTAATTATGTTTGTATATTTTTTTTTTTTTTTTGTGGAAACTAACTCGTTATTTCATTTGATAAAAACAATAATTAGTGGCAAAAGTGAAAAGGAAAACTTTTGCTGGATTATACGACCTTTTTATTCTATTATTTCCCTTTAGTATTACATAATATATTATGAAGACACATTCCGAAAATATTTCATATCTCACGTCATGTCGAAAAAAATGAATGACAACAAATATAAAATAGTAATAGTAGTATAATATGATTATTTAAATCGTAACATATTATATTATAATAGATAGGTATACTTTAAATTTTTAATAAATTTCTAGTTATTATAAGTACCTACTCCCTCAAAATATTTTGTGTTGATATACTCCATAGATAATTTGAATTTTAAAAATATTAGGTACCTAACTACTAACTAATATAATGTTATTTTATACATACTATTATACTATTATCAATATTATAATCTGTAAATATTGTAATATTCCGAGTTCTTAGTTTGAAAATCCTTATCATTTATAAATTTATTTTAGTTTTACTTTTTATTATTTATATAGAAATGAACTTCTAAACCAAAATATCGATGGAGAAATATTATGTTTTGCAGATGACACTGCTATTCTATTTAGCATTAACTGTATATGCATGATCTTGAAATTAATCTAAATACAGATCTTAATAAAGTTACATCTTGGTTGGCTCACTTCAAATTAATTTTAATAAATCTACATTTCCCAATTTAAAAACAAAAATAACTTGAATCCGAAATTTAAAAACAAAAATAACTTGAATCTGGAATTTGAAAAATTAATTTTACATAATAACTTGTGTAAACTTGATACTTAAATTGTGGTTGCCCTGCCATCAAGAAGACAAATTCAGTCAGTACTTAGGTCTATATTTTAACGATGGCTTAAAATGGAAAACGCATATCAATAAATTAATAATGAACTAGAAAAATAATTTTATAGTTTTAAAACTTTTAAAAACATTTTGTACGTTCATTACAAATGATAGGTACCTACTTATATAAACCTCTGATATAATCTATTGTTTCTTATGGCATTTAATTGCCTTTTGGGGTTTTGTGTATTACCTATACTATTAAATTATTAATAATAATATTTATTTAATAAGCCAAGACTTCACTCTACTATCTCACTATATAAATAAATAAAAATATTTAATTTTACTTCTCTTCACTTGTTTTATGTTTGTACATTAATGTTTAAGCATAATAACACGATTACACTACAAAATCCTCCTCATAATTCTCGTTTTAAACATAATTATTAATTTTACTATAAATATTCTTAAATTAAGAACAACTCTTGTTCAATTTGGACCATATCATGTATTTGTAAATTTCTGAACTAAATTTAATACTAATATCCATAATTTTTATAATCTCAAAAAAAAAAATTATTTCTAACGTTATTTATTATAGTAAAATGTAGTAACTATTAGTATTTTATTTTATTTTCCATTAGTATATTATCTTATTTGATGTATAGTTACTATAATAACTATTTTTACAGTTTATTTCTGTTTCACTCCCATATGTTATAATTCTGATTATATTGATAATATTTTATAAACGTTGAACTCCCACTATTATCGCACAGTCTTTGACTTGGAGGTGACCAACTCTCATATTCAATTAAAATTGCAATATTTAATTGTAATATTATCATAGTTGGAAACTCAATAAATAAATAAATAAGCTTTATATAATAAAAAAAACTCACCGAAATTTAAATAATATAATTACAGAAATTATAAAGGCATTTAAAACTCATTAAAAACATTTAAAAGTTGATGAAAATATACAAATTGAAGCGTGTTTTTTTTTCGGTTGTTTGTTAATATTGCGTGAGTGGATTAGTTTTTTTTTTTTTTTAGCTACTTTTAAAAATTGAACTAAACTAGACACGAACACTAAAATTAATGAATTCAAGACTTTAGGGATTTCACACATATGCTCCAGCCAGAAGGGTAGATCCCTAAATATTGTATTATATCTGTACATTTTTTTTTTACGCATAAATACGAATAATACTAAACGTACACTTAGATAATCATGAAAAGGGGGTAGATTAACAATATGGTAAGTACCTACATTAACAATAACACATTGTGACCATTACAATAATGATAATAACGTATATATAGTACATTATATAATATAATGTATATTGTATATACTTACATTGTAATTATATGATTAAAAATTCTTAACATGAATACGAAAACGGTTTTTGGTTGATTAAAAAAGTGTACATCGAGTGTTTTAAAATACCTACAAAAAAAAAAAAATTCAACAACGTTCTATTTTTGCATTACCTACCGATATGTATAGAATATAATTATCTTTTTTATATAGGTAATATACCTACAACTTACTGAAAAATATTTCATTTCAAAATGTCCGCAAAGTGTAACTGAATAATATATTTACTACATATTGCACATAATATACAGGTGGACTTGAGCAAACGACTCGGAAATTTGAAAAACGGCATTGCCGACATCAAGAATCATCTGTGGTTTAGAGCGATCAATTGGTTGCAGATAATTAATCAAAAAATGGACGCACCTTACAAACCAGATAACATTAAATTCAAGATGAATAACAAAGAACATATGCCGGTTTGGAAAAACGAAAAAGAATTTTTCGATTTTTAAGTATTTTTGAAATTTAAAAGATTAATTATAGTATATATATATATATATCTAATGTTTTATGAAAATACGTACCTATATTATAATATTAGGCATAATATTATAAATATATTATTATTTTTATAAATGTTATCTATTAATTTCTTCGGATAATTACATATTTATTTATAATTCAGATATGTTCAACAATATTTCTAGTAACAATTAAATTACAATAACAAAATTGTTTCTAATACGAATAATTTGAATAAGAAATGTATTATTATAAATGTTAAACTAGCCATTTGTCAAAAATTTACTGCACGTTTTTTTGAGCTAATTATCATTAGGTACCTATTACAATTTACTAAAATAAAAAAATTATTCCAACTAATTGTGATAATATTACTTTTTAAACAGATTTTATATTCTAAGAATCAAATAATATTAACTAATAGTTAATATACATTAATGAAATGATTATTTTTAATAAAAAAAAGTACCGAGTACAAAATGCGTAGATATATACCTAATATTATACATGAACTTTCTCCGTGTATATCATTGACGAAAAATTAAAGGAATACTGTTATTAACTATACGAATTTAGATTAAAAAAAAATAATAACATAGGAATATGTTTACATATTTATATAAGAATAGCTGAATGGTAACTCTATTTTACTTTTTTATCTAATTATATGAATCACACGCATATATGTATATGTATTTTTGTCATTTATATTGTCTATATTTATTACATCGTTCCAATTAGGGTTAAATTTGTAATCTGCAGATGTTTTTTAGATCCATTAAACTTGTCCGACATCAAAATATAGAAAAATGTTATTGTGGTTGAATTATGTGAGCGCTGAATAAAAATAGACACTTAAAAGATTTTAAAAAAACTAATTTTTTTCCCTTTGAAATTAAAAATAATAATATACGTAAAATAACATAAAACAATATATAATAATGCAACATTATGATTATTAGGCAAAATTTAATAATCACATAAAACATTATATACCCTTTTAGAAATAACAAACCTGTTATATTACTATACAATAACCGTGTGGAGCGTTATAAAACGGTATACGAGTTAGTTGTATTTTAGGTATTTTTCAGTGAAATCCATGACAAGTGACAACCGCGGTTTATATCGATTTATATTTATAATATCGTAATCACTATAAGAGTAAACAATTGACAATATAATATTATACACTATTGTATAACAGGTGAAAAATAAATGAATAAATGCAAAATTAAAAATTATTAATAAAGCCATTCTTTTATTTCCAACGTTATTATTATTATTGTTTTTCACATTAATATAATAATAATAATGTTACCTATATAACCATCAAGTATAGTATTGTGTCACATAATACATAAACAGTGACCATCACCACTCCCTCGCGTGCTCTAAATTAATCATAACATATAAGCAAAAAAATGTCGAAGTAATTATATGAATATATTTTTGTTACGATAAAATAATTGTAATAGTAAACGTGAACAATGAAAGTGCAAAAAAATAGACTCGAAAAATGAAACACCTCTATTATTCTACGAGAGAACAATGAAAAATATATTCATAAAATTTGTTTCTTTACAATATTATTAGGATTAATTAATATAGTAAGTATAAAAAATAAAACGCTCTCAAAAATTCGCCTAAAAAAAACCTAGGCCTATATAAAAATGCGTTAATATACAATATTATTAAACATTAAACGTCCAGTATAAAGAAAAACTTATACATTAAGTATAATGGACTAAACTTAGGAAGTCTGTACTGTTCCGTCATTAAATATATTATTATGTTAAACCTATAAATAACAAATAAATTTCAGGTAAATCTATTCATACAGTTACACACATACATAATATAATACATATCGCTATGTGTGTATTAATAAATATATATTAGGATCTGGTCACACATTGTTACGGATTGAATATAATATATAACAATGTGTATTCAGTTCAATTGTTTCAAACATCTATAAATAAATAATTATGATAAATAAGAAAAAAAGAATTAGAAGTAAATGTACCTAATATCAATATTATAATAATATAATATAAATAAGAAACGCGATAAAAATTTTGTTTTTAAAATAATAATAATAGTAATAATTTGAGATCTTACGACTACTGTAGTATCATCATCAAAACGTTACAATAAATTATTACGATATTATGTATAATATTATACATAGGTATCTACATAATATTATATTATTCTACAACGAGTAGCACGTGTCAGTCTTTTTGGAAATGATATTAAGTATATTATATTTATAGTTCAAAATTTTGTTTATAGTAATAATAATTATAATATGGCTGATATTATTTCATCGTTCGAAAGTCCTGCAACACTATATTATATAATATGAAATAGTAAATACCTATACTTATATAGGTAATATATATATATATTTATATCCGTGGATGATTCCTTTAACATATTAAACCGTTCTATTTTTCAGTAAATTTATGTACGAAATGTTTTTTTATTCAATTAAAAATTGTAATAATAAGTAATAATAATAAAAATTTAATTTTAATAATATAAGTATCTAACAGATTTCTACAAAAGAAATTAACAATAATAATTAAATTGACTTTTTTTTTAGCACGATGATTATTACTTTAAAAAAAAAAAAAAAACACTTATAAACTGTATATTATTAAACTTTGAATTCTTATGCAGAATATTTTTTCTGTGCATTTTTATGTATACTTAATAGTTTTTAACAAATTAAAACTAATGGAAAACTATAATACCTATGTGTATATAATACCTATATTATGATGTGGATAACTACAAAATAATTCCTCAGTCTCTCAACGCCAAGTCTCATCAAAACTTAAAAAAGTACAAAGAATAATATAATTATAAATGATTAATTGAATATTTGGTATGTAATACGTTTATATGAAACAACATTTTTAGAAAAAAATATTCTGCGTTTAAAATTAATAAAGTTAAAAATATAATGTGAATGTTAAATTTTTACTTTTCGTATTAGAATCTAACATAGGAAAAAGAAAGTTGTAGGTGTATATTATTCAAAATGAATAATTTCTTCAGAAGTAAAAATTATATCATAATCCATAAACACAAACACTGATTAGAAAATTACGTTTCTTATTTAGAAAAAAAAAAAAAAAACATTCTGTAATGTATAATTTATAAGTTATAAAAACTCTAGATTTTGTACGACAATTTATAATTTACTTAATATGCAATATTATATTTCCTTTAAACAGATATATTCCGATTAATGTGCTGAAATTACTTTTCTAATTCGGAATAGTTCGGTCGTAAAACTAAGTGTAAATTTCGTTTTAATTACTCGTAAAACTATTATTATTATTATTATTATTATTATTATACGTATATAATGGGACTAAAGTACCTTGCGGAGTACTCTAATCACACCATATCGATTGCGCGCGTATTATATACCTGTAACTTATTTATATATAAGTGTACCTATCGACTTGGACGACGAAAAAATAGTTTTTACTTCGATTTCCGTACGCCGTTCTCCGCATCAGAGCGTATATACCAGTTGCCTTCCAAAATATTCGAATTATTGCTATCCAACCTTATCGTAAATCAAATGGTGAATTCACGAAAAAAAAGTCAGGTAGAATTATATATACGAGTATATTGCCTTTTCAAAAACCTCCACACGATCCTATAGTAATAAGTGGTTCATGCATTATGTTTAAAATGTGCCCATTTTAGACGTTTTTCGCACGAAAAAGTAAGTTTCAAACTTCGTTTCTTTTTAAAGTATTGCTCATTGATATTGTTGTCTGCCAAGAACTTTTTTTCAGATTTCAACTAGTGGTTTTATGATCATTGTGGATTTTGGATTTACTCGTAAATATTGTCAAGAGACGATCTGTAAAACAATTATTATCCGTCTATTTAACCTCGGGCGGCAACTAGTATATGTATATATGTAATATATGCATTAGGTATATGTACGACCGCAAAAAAAATAAAGAACACGATGGTCGAAGGCAAAAAAAATGATTGACCGCCGATTTACATATATACACAATCTGTATATATTATAATATGATCGTTGAACAATCGTCACGCCGAGTTTCGGGAAACAAAAGCCACGGCGATTTCGATTTGTTTAAATACGAATATACACAACACGCGTTGATGATAGGTATAACAACATGTTGTGTTGTGCACAATATAGACTAAAATAATAATAATAATAATAATAATGATATTGTTATCATCAAACTATTGTATGATAAACCGACATAAACGATAACAAATGGTATCTCTGACGTTTTTATACCCCACTCGTATAGAGGTGGTATTCAACGCCGGTATATAATATTATGTGAAAAAAATCGTGACTACGACCACGCACAATAATAGAGGACATTCTCTGGTAATAAATAAATATACATTAATACTTAACCCGAAAAAAAAATATATATAGAACATACATCATCATAATGCATTTATACGAATAGATAAGAAATTGCATTTTCAAAATTTAATAAAACGGCGTGAACCGCGGACGGACGGACGGACGTGTGACAGTCGTCGTCGTTTCTACGAGCTGTTTGTCGTCGACGGCTATATATAGACATTGAAAGCTGTAGAATATTTCAAAATACCGGTATACCTATTATATTATAATATCTTACAAACATTATATTGAACTGAATAATAATTACTATTTAGTAACAAAATGTAAATTTGCAGCAGAAAATTGTACTAATTTTGGTGAAATTTAATTAAACATTACAAATGTATATATTATTGTGTAATCATTATTAAAACAAAAGTAAAAAAAAAAATAAAATCTGTATGCACAGAACGGATTGGAAACGTGTTGTTTATTTGGGTTTCCAGGAAATACCATCGAGATGATGCAAATTTCTTTTCAAACTTCCGCCGTCGGCCCAGGCGGAGTTAAGATACATGTCGTCATCGTCTTGGTCAAGTTTCTGAAACATATACAAAAATACATAACATTATTTTAATTATAATATCCAATAATATTGAAAAACAAAAACACAAAAATATTACTACTATAAAGTAGGTGATGATTACAGTCCTGAAAATATGTTAAAAACTACCAAAGTACACTACTACTAATAAAAAGAGAATAATAATATCTAAAATACCATTTAAATATGAATATGACTGATACAATTTTTCATAAAAATGTTTCATAAACATTCAATATTTTAAAAAAATAAAAAATATATTTACATAGGTAACCAGGGTTAAAATCTACGTAGGTATAATAAACAGGGCCGGCAAATGCTTTGGGCGACTTAGGCGATCGCCCAGGACACAGATCACAAAGGGGGTGCCAAACTGACAATATATACCTAATATAAGACTCCAATCTTTTTTTTATTGATTTTCAAAACGAAAATTTCAATTTTAAATAGCACTCGCTTTCTAATGAATAACGTTTTTTTAAACTTATTTCCTAATTTATCGTCTTTGCCAGAGCAACAGTATAAGAAGGACCCCAGCCCTGATAATATGGTAAAGTATAAAATACTTATTATACATATAACACTATTTTAATATTGTAATATAATATGTATTGGTTTTAAAATAATATGTTTTTTATTTTTTTAAATATGTAGGTACCTATAAACACGTTTTTAATTTTTATATAAAAGAGTTTTGTGGACTAAAGGTTTTTGATAGAGAATTTGTTCTAGTTGGTACTTTATAGTGATCGTTTTTTTAATTTTCTAAGTAGTTTTTAAATCTTAAAGAAAAACTAGATAGTTAACTTACCTAATATTATTAATTATTATACATTGGATAATTTTTCACTTTTTATCTAGATAAGATAAATAAAAATTTATCTAGATAACTTATCTAAATAAATTCATCTAGATTATAAGTCTTAACACTGAATTCACCTACCAGTGAGACAACAACCGGTCATGCCTTGGAAATCGTCTCATCATCTTACTCAATAAAACATTTTCAGGCAACAACTTACCATATTACAATTTTAATTTTGATACTAAAATAATAAGAACTATAAAGTAACTACAAAACTATAAAGTAGGTAAGTAGGATTATGAGCCGGAATAGAAAAAAATGTGTGTTAAGTTGGATGACACTCCACCCGAACGTAAACATAAAATTTTTTGTAGCCTCATCATTTTAATTTGTAACTATTTATAACAAACTTTTTACAATTTGTAGCCTTGCTGTTTTCAAATTATAGCGAATATCTCAGTGGGGGCCAACTTCACACAGCCCCCCCCCACATTTTCCAAATCACTTCAGACGAATTTTAATATACTATTCCATTTAATATGTAACTAGTTGTAACCAACTTTTTAGAATTTGTAACAGTACAAGTCTACAAGAAATTATAGGTAGGTGGTACTGCATCTGGGAATTTTTACTAAAAAAATTCCCAATATTTTGTTTAAAATTCCTCATTTTCGTAAGAGTATGCTACAGTACTATTTTCAGCGAAGCGAATAATACTTATTTACTATATCTATTTATTATCGTATTCAGATAATTCAAATATATATATAAATGACTACTAACTGTATTACTAGGTATAACTATCAAATTTATAGAACTATCTATATATAGTTTATTATAGGTATTAAATATTAATAATCATATTTTAAGTTTAAAGTAGAGATAACTAAGTACTGACTGATATGAAATGTCGCGAATATTTCTGATTTATCTAAACTAATATTAATTTAATTAATATATAATAATAATTAACATACTAAATTTATACTAAATTAAAAAACATTTTTAAAATATATGAAATTAAAATAAGGAGATTTCATTAAAAAAAAAAATTAGAATTATTACAATCATTAAAATTACAATACTTGGGTATTACAATACCTAAATAATAATAAATTAATGAAAATCGATTTTAAGTTCTTAGTCCCTACCACAAACTTACTACCTACTTATTGTTAAAATAAAATATGATATAAAGGGAGGCAAAAGCACTTTACTCTGATATAACTATATTAAATTATCCTATATATTACATAACATGTACTGTGACCACACCATAGAGAATATAATCCCACAAAATTATCCTTTTTCTATATTTTATACACATACACACACACACACACAACTCCTATATATATTATATAATTTATAATATATAAAAATTCATATAAGTTTAATGCGAGTGAACTTTAAGAGGACCCCACACCAAACATTTTTCAGTGAAAAACCTTTTTTTCATTTTTATCAACCTACAAACATGTTAAAAATACGAAACTAAAAACAAATTAAAGCTAATAACATTATCTAGCGAATGGAGTCGATTTTTGAGATATTAAATAAAAAACATTTTTATTTTTTTAACAGCTTATAAAACATGTAAAAATGCTTATATGAAAAATCAGCTCCCTCAGTTACTAGATAATTTTGTTTTTTATAATTTATTTTTTATTTCATCTTTCTATAATATTCTTAAATTGATAAAAATCAAAAATACATAAACATGTTTTAAAACAAATATCGAGATTACACGACAAATTAAAAATGGTACTGATACACAGGTCTTTTTATAAAATATATTTAAATATTTTTAATTTGTTTGATTTTAATTTTTTTTAAGTTTAATAAAAATTGACTGTACAAAACCCCTTAAAAATCGAGTATGTGACGTCCTCTTAATAATAATTGTAATTCGTCTGACGTATACGCGGGCGTTAGTTATTAATATCATTTTCGTGGAAAGTTTTCGCAAGAAAGTAAAAGTTTTCGTGGCACGCGAATGGCTGTGCCCTGTCTGTAGACTATCAACGGTGATTACAGGACATTACAAAAAAAAAAAGAAAGAGAAAAGAAAAAAAAGGACTCATTTGAACGCCGAAAAACATACAGGCTCCATAATGAAAAAGTAGCCAATTTCATCATCTCGTTTCTAAAGTTCGTTCTTTAGGTGAATGGCGAGATAAAAATGATAAATACCTACTACCTAGTTGAACAGGCGCTGACAGTAAATTTCTTATGGAAATTCACAAATACGTACATAAACACATATCATTAAACTGTATATTACTTTATTTTTGAGGAGTAAAGGAGATTATTATCTATTATTATTTGAATGATGTAAATTACAATGAGTATTTAAACAAATATTTAAAGTTCATTAGATATATGAAAAAAGGTTTTTAATTTGAAAAAAAAACTTAGAAAGAACATCAAGAGTTAAGGCAAAAAATAAAATAAAATAAAATAAAAGGAAAACTCATTACTCAATCTTTTTCTAAAACTAAACTGATTTGTATACAATATATTATACTCTATAGATACTATATATATAAAAAAAAACATTACATATACACACTCGAGATTTCAAAAGAAATAACGTCGCACTCGTTTCATCAATATATTACTATATTATACTCATATAGGAGAGCAATTTTTTTTAGTGTACAATTTTAATACATTTTGTGCAGTGAGAACAAGTAACTGTACAATTATAACTAATCCTTTGTAAAATGTTATTATTATTTTAATTCATCTATGAATAACCACATAATGTTTCATCCAAGTAAATTAAATAGCTATTCATAGATCAATGTAAATAATAATAAAATTTTACAAATACTGTATCTATATAGATGTAATTAGTTGTAAGTAGTAATTAAAGTAATTATCTTTATAACTATTGTAATTCATTTATCCAATTATCCAATATACTTGTATATAATTAAAAATATTAAAACTAATGTATTTATGTAATATTAACTAAATTAAATTTATAATTAATATAGTGTGATAACATCGTGAATCCAACATTTTTTTCCCTGCATCGTAAACCTGTATTATTATATTATAAGCCTGGCGTTATTTTAGTCACCAATAAGTCCATCAACTACGTTACTCATTAAAAAAAAACTTAGCGGAGTGCATTAAGCATTGATGTATTGGCTACACTATTGGGCCATACACTTTCACGTTAAATAGAGACAATGTTATCGTCCATAGAGTTTGGGAGAACAAATAAGTTTAACCATTTACTAAAGTGCATCCTTGTTTTATATCATAATGTTGTTCATTTTATTGTTATTTTATGTGGTTATAATATTATATTGTCTTTTTAATAAACATTTCTGCATGATTTTATGGATTATTGAAGTTGTAAAACATTTTATATTGATTTTACTTTCTTGTAAAATGTAAAAATAAATAATAATAACACCTATTAAATAAAGGTAAACGCAAAATGATTTTTTTGGACGATGGCTGCCATATGAACGATTTTGGGTTCATTATTGTGTCTACAAAGGGATCAAGGAATTGTATTTGTGAGCTATAAAAATCCTCAAAAGGACCACCTACAACAATTATTCTATACTCGTTTTGAAAAACACTAAAAGACACAAACGAAAGAAAACAATAATATGTTTTTCTATACAATACTATAAAATAGAAAAACACGCTTATCATCGATTATAACATTAAATATGTGTATGACGAACGCATTTCTATAATATGAATGCATAAATATCACGAGTTGATTATTGGACAGGTCATTGGGTCATTGGGTCAACTCCGAGGTGTTCGGTGTACACAGATGAAAAAAGATCATGCGCTCACGTATATAGTGTTTCATTGGAAATTCAACGATTTCGTCTCATCGCCCCCCCCCTCCCACTCACCCAATCCTAAAGCCCTTCTTTTCTATTCCACAACAATATATAGCATCTCTGGATGGGCCGGTAACAATATATATATATATATATTATACAAAGAAATAGGCATAAAAATATAGTTTTTGGTGCCAAAGCACCAATTTAATACAGAAGGTTTTAGAAAAATCGAAAACACCAAGTCTATACGACGATATATAAATAAACGTGTGATGGTGATGGAAAGGGGCTGGTAATTAACGTTAAGATTTATTATCGTTTACCATCGAGCTTCAAAATAATACGACAGAAGAACACAACGTTTAAACAATTTATATTTGAGAAAAGCAAATGGGTAAAAAAAAAAAAAAAAAAAAAAAACCAATATATATAACCGACTTTTAGGCGATGGGAAATCGATTTTCGAGAAATATTATACTTATATTAGCTACGTAGTTGTAGTGAATTTAAAAACAAAAATATTCGTGCTAAAGAAAATATGTATTTAAGAGTGTAAGTAAAACAAGATTTACGCTTATTGTGAGAAAACTACCAGAGTGTTTATATAACTATTATATTCGAAATGAAAACATAAACAATATTAAATATATAAATACACGTATATTATCAAAGTACGAAATATATCAATATTAGTAACTACTAGTACTAGCTAGACGTTCATATTATTATTACTTGGATATTATCTATGTACAGGTATTTAGCTAAATAAATCAAAATATAATTTCAAAGTTTT
Source organism: Pemphigus obesinymphae (assembly GCA_025469235.1). Classification (NCBI taxonomy): domain Eukaryota; kingdom Metazoa; phylum Arthropoda; class Insecta; order Hemiptera; family Aphididae; genus Pemphigus; species Pemphigus obesinymphae. Next base: position 108,788 of record JAIPRL010000281.1, on the reverse strand, counting down.
GAATATGATTAAATATAATTGTACATAAATAAAGCACCTTATGTGATATGTACCTAAATATCTTAGTATGTGTTTGTACTTAACTCGACCTTAACGATTTTAAATTAAATTACTTGACTGATTTAAAATTACTTTACGTAGGTACCTATATAGCAAATTGCTTACGACTAAATCGTATAATATCTGACGAGCACCTATTATAAATACATATTTTGTTTTCGCTAAATTTTCTAAAAACACAGCGACCAGACTCATCAGGTATATATCAGATATATTATGTATTAATCGATTTACAGTGAACGCATTAGTTATATTTTCATATTTTTCAAAAATGAAAATTTTAAAAGTACAGTAAAGTTTGACGAAAATTACGATCACAGGCAGTGAGAATATAAAACTAGATTATAGATTATTATAAAATATAAATATATATAACCTATAAATGGCCTTTTTTTAAAATGACGTGATTCATAAAAAATTTTATGATTTTATATAATATACTAAAAAATAAAAAGTAATATTGCGTGTCACATAGGTAATAATATAAATGGCGTAAATAAAAATATAATTTATACAAATCTACCTATTACCTATATACAGTTTGAATATAATGATTAATGGGACACCATTATTTTGTAATTATTTTTATTATTACCACTTGTAATTTACAATATTATATATACGTATATACAATATAGGTACCAATCGACTGAAACATATATTATGTACGTTGGTTTAATGAATTAATCAGTAACGACAAATTACAAACATAATATGGGTATCTGGTATATTATATTACAATAGTATATTACCTACTAGTAACCCAGGTAGTAAATCAAATTTCTACATTTATTATATAAAGTAACTCATTCTAGATAATATGCGATTACATTATACTAATTACATTCGCATTGGTTGATTAAATCGAACTCAAGTCGAAATATTTCAAAACAAAATCATTTCATTTTAATGTAGGTCAGTCAAAAATCGAAAATTTTAATATGTTACCTATTGAAAAGTGAAAACTATATTCGTACCTATATAGGTAAGACTAAACCTACTAAACAACAAGGCTGTATTTTAGATTAATTAGATTAATTTTAGGTTGTTTTGATGGGTTCAAACCCTTCCCAAAATTGTTTTAAATTATATTTCCTATGTAAAACTATTATTATAACCATAAACTGAATTTAAAACGCATAGAATATTTTTAACAAAATAACGAAAAATCGGATCAGATACGTGTTGCTCAAAATAATTATATTAAACGGATATGGTGCGAGTATATATCATGGGTTACGTGGCTAAAAGACATAATTTAAAATGGTATCTATACGGATACCTACCTCATAAGCAATAAAAATATGGAAGGTTTGATAACGATTTGAGCCGATAATTATTTAGCATTTGTGTTTACACCAAACCTTCCTAATATGTATAATTATTTATATACTTAGGTCTTAGATATATAGTTCCGAATAATTTAAAATAATTTATAAATTAATTCTATAAATATATTATCAAATTAAGAAATAGAATATGTATTTAATACCTATAATGTGGTACGTAGGTAGAGAAAAGAAGATAAGACGATGAGGTGAGATACGTACACTTAAAAAATATATAACGAGTAATATAATATAATCCCTTCCGTTATTATCAAAATACAACACTGATTTGTCTTAATATAGGTTAAATATATTCTTGAACAAATATTCTTCTATTTAAATTATTGTAATATAAATTATTATAGGTATATTATAATGTATTATTATTATCGGGATTATATTTTAACACCGATTAAGACAAATCAGTAATATATTTTATCCTATATATTATTATATTTATATAGTTTGGCGCTGCACCGTTTAAAAAAGCATCATTATCAATAATCTCATATAGATTATTTATTTTCAAAAACATGATTATAATAAATAAATAGCATATAATATAATATTCACATCCTTTTATTATTAAGAGACTAGCTTATTTTAATGCCGAAAAAAATACCTGAAAAAATTCCCGATTAAGTTTGTAATAAAACTGTGTACATTATAAGTATTTCAATTTTTTTTTTTTTTCATGTTTTTGTATACAATTATCAAATTATCTTTTATTGTATAAAATTGTATTTCCTATATTAAATTAGGTACTATATAAATATATTATTATAATTTTACATACTAAAAATTAAATATTAATAGCAAATAGTATTTTAGTATTTTAGTATTTACTTTTCATTTCATAAATTCTATGGTGGTATTGGAAAATTTTAAATTCTTACGTTCTATTCCTATATGAAAAAAAAAAAATTATAAAACATACCTACTAAATTCATCATTCATATATCATAGGTGTATAATGTATCTTAAATAACAAGTTTTTCACAAACATCATATGTATATTTTAAATATTAAAATGATGAAATTAAGTACTTAAATTATATTTTTTTAATGATCCAAATATGCTATTAAAAACAAAATAATTCCAAAAAATGTTTAAAATAAATCAATAATAATAGTTGCATTTTTTTTTACTCGTTCAAGTCTGTAGGTATGTCGTATTGAATCGTAGGGTACCTATTTATTGTGACTGGAAAGTTACGTTTTAGAGAACGTGAAATTAAAACGTATACCAATTTCTATATAAGATCTCAACCAGCGATACCGGGTAACATTGAAATGTGTTATTACACATTATACCTTATTTGTCGTAATATTCTAAAATATCGTCAAAACATTTATCGTGACGCGTCATTTAAATTACGGCATTGTACAGTTGTTGCAGTATATAATTTCAAAACTTTTGTACGCGACAGAGAAGGTGCTTTACGACAACCCCAATTTTAAATCGCTTTCGTTTCGTGAATTATACATATAATATTATTATAAATGAATGACACATTGCTAACTAAGTATTATTATATTTTAGCCAAAAACTCGCGAACCATTTTTGTGCATGTAGTTATTATTTTGTTATTAGTATAGATAAAAATAATAATACCTAAACTTTATCAAAATATCCGTGTAGATTACACGTACAAGCCTCGAAAACAATAAACCGTTCGCGTTATGTATACATCATATTCGTAAATTCAAAACGTTTATGTGTTCGAATAACGACGAATTAATTGTGACTGCTCGGACTGCTCGACACGAGCGTTTAGGAACATAATTAACTGCGGCACAGAGCACAATATTTCAATCCTTGGCGGAAGGGTAATGCAACCGAAACAGTTGTTTGGGGCCTCGCGCCATATGAATGAAAGCTTATATGAAAGTTACATTTCATTGATAACTGAGAAAAAAAACACAAAATTTTTATTTACTCCTTTTTACTCATAATTTTCTCTACAATATTTTATATTGTAGGGCCCTGAAAAATGAATTTGTTTGAGGCCTTCGTAGAGCTACCACTGATCCTCGGTGTACAGTTTAATCACATTATTCAATTATTATTATTATTATTATTATTATTATTATTATTATTATTATTATGTCAAAAATGAAGGGGAGTTCATAAATAATTTATATTTGCCGAAATTTCACGAGATCAAGTTTGATATAACTTGAATATGCATTCATAGTGTATAATATGCAATTGAGCAATTTCGAAGTAGTAATTATTTTCATTAAATTTGAATGAGTAAAGTAAATCTGCACACAAACTCTAAAACCGAGCATGCTGATAAATTTTTGCAAGTTACTATGGGTACTCGTTTTACGAACTCGGTTATATAAAACTGAGCGTATTGTAAATATTGATGAAATTCACAAAAATTAGTTATAAATAAGCACAATATTTTTCTTCATATTTTAGAGACAGGCTATAAAATAGGTTTAGTCTACATGTAAAGGCAGGTCTATACGCAGGACATTAGAGCAACCTAACCTTATCGTTTTGTTGTTATCGCCCATAAATTTAATTAACAAGTGAAAACCTATATTTAAATTTGTTTTCTGCCAATATGATGTATAAATATTTTTAAATTTTTGGTTTAAAATTTGAATGATGTAAATAAATACGATAATTTTACGATAATAAATTAAATAATTACGATAATTAATAAATAAAACCTCCTTAGATTAATCTAGACTATTTTTGAAATATGAACTTTTTCCATAGTTACGACGATTATTCAAAAATGTTTGAAATAAATATAATTTAATTAATCATAACTCTGGAATAAATTCATACTTCGAAAATTACCTCGATTTATTTAAATAGGAGATTCTAAGGCATAAGCGTAACTAGGGGGAGGGGGGAAAATTATTCATAGGTTCTTAAATAATATTAACAATTTGTCCCGCTTTTTGCATATTTACCGAAAATGTTGGTAAAAATTGACAAATGACCTTTACTTTTTTTTTATTTATGTTTTAAAGAAAATATTTCGAAGTTCAAGTTAAAGTGTATCTAAGTATAATTATTTATTGTACATTTTTTGTTGTAGAAAATTATTACAATATTCACTTTTTTTTATTGTTGTCCCGTGTTTTAATTTTCAATATGGTTGGTTACCTCAGGCTAAAACCTCCCCTTTAAGGGTTTAGAGGTAATTACGCCATTGTGCTAAGGAATCTTCCAAATTTATCGATTTAAAATCGGTACAGCGTAGCTTTCAAAATATTTTCATTCCGACAGCTCCTTTTTAACACGAAAATAAATCATATTTTTTGTCTTAATTCATTAGTTTTACTATTAGTTACGAAAATTGTGTGGGAAAGGAAAATTGCAAGAGCTCACACACACTAATTTTATTAACTTCGTTAACTTCTCAATCACTAACATGCCGCGTTCTATCATGTACGATAATTATTCCTTAAAAAACGACAGACTGAAACCGGCAAAACATAAATAAATAGAAAAATGATAATAATGTTAATTTTCATTCGTATAATACGCTTTGAAAAACTTTGATACTTATATTTTGTTACATGGTTGAAAAGATCCAGGGAAGACTACGGACCCTATAAACAGCTTCCCTACACGGTTTAAAATGACTAAATACCTAATAATAACCTAATAACTAAAATACATAATTAAGGCCGCTATAAAGTCTTGTAAAAATCATGTTGCCTAAAACGTAATAGAATCCCACGAGGGTCGCATTATTTTACAATCGATATGATCCGTTACACATGTTATATACTAACCGAAGCGAATAAAGTGTACGGCAAGAGGCATAAACAGTAAATTTCTACAGAAGGGAAAATACCAAATACACCGTACACCTAACTAACCCTGACGACATCAGCGTATATCGATCGAATATGTACAGGAGGTGAAATAAAATATCCTACTGAATACCAGTGGTGTGGTGAAGAAAAGTGTTAACGGAAAGGGTTGAGGAGATGGGAAGAATTAGAAATACATATCAACAGTATACCATACCCAGTAGAACCGGCTGCAAACGGAGCAGCGACGGTGGCGATGGCTATGGCGGAGACGGATCTGACGGACCGGTCAAGACTATCGCACGCGCTAATGGCGTCGCGGTCGTCCTCGGACCACTCCCTGGACGGTTCGTTCGAGTCTGATTGTCTGAGCGTGTGTTCGGACAGCCGAAGGGTCTTGCTGTAGTCAGCGGACGAGTTGTCCACGGCTAGTGTAGACCTGAGTTGTTCGCCGTAATACGTGCCACGGGATGCGTCGTCATCCCCGTCGCCGCCGCCGCCGTCGTCGTCGTCGTCATCGTCCCGGTACAACAGTTCGCTTCCGGGCGTCCCGGTGCCACCGTCCTCGCTGCCGGCGTAATGCCGTTGCGTACCGGTCGACGGTGGTGGCGCCGCAGACCCGCTGTTGTTGGTCAGCGGAGTGGCTTCCGAACCCGTCTTGGCCCGAGAACTAGTGCCACCGCCGCCAGTGCTTCCGCCGCCGCCGCCACCGCCCACCATCCGCCGGACGACGCGGCGTTTCATCTTTGGCTTTCGATTGCGACCGGCGTACACGCAAAAGTAAGCTAGTGCCACGTACACGACGGACACGACGAAACACGGTATCGGGAACACCATCGAGTAGATCAGCTGCCTGGTGCTCTTGGCCAGGTCCAATTCGGTGATCACCACCCACGGTTCCACCCGGCTGTAGTAACACGGGTAACTGACACCCACATTAAAGTACTGGTTCTGGAACACTGAGCAGTTTAAGTGGGGTGGATAACCGCAGCCTTTGACGTTCGGGAATATTCGGGCATACGAGTACACCCACGTGGCCGGTTCGGGGTCGATTGGCTGGTAACCCCGAACCAACAGCGACCTCCGATGCCTGGCGTTCAAGTCTTTGGCCCGATCTCCGTGCACGGTATAGTTGACGAATATCTGAGCGCACTCGTAGATTTCTCTGGTGCACCCTTCCCGGCACGATGCCCAGCCTCCCGGCTGCGAACAGTTAGATGCACCCTCCCGCTTTTCCGAGAATGCGGTCACGCACGTGGTAGGCGTCTCATCGAATTCCATGAATATGGTTGTGATGGCCGGTTCGATGAGAAACGGCACCAAAAACAGAAACACGAACAGGCTGAGTATGCCGAGTAATATGAAGAACGTGGTCAGGTAAAACAGCACCTTCTCCCGAAGCTCTTCCAACCGTTTTCTCTCCGCCTCTTTTTTCTCCTCTTCATTGATCGACGCCTCGTCCGGCTCGTCATCCATCAGCTCATCTTAACACTCGTAAACGCACGTCCCGCACGTTCCCGGAACACGTCGTCTTGCACGCGCACTACAGGACAACGTGGACGGTTTTTTCTAAATTTGTTTTCATAACTTTTTTTTATTTTTATTTTTATTCGAATATTCTTCAAAATGATTTACAAAAACGTTGAGCACACATTTCACGAAAAAAAAACCTTGTAGAACTACTTTTTTTATTTTTGTTATATACTTTGTACACCGTGCAGGTTATTCTCGTGGTTCGCCATCTACGGCCGAATAAGGAGTCGATTACGTAAATTTACGTATATTGGTTACCGTCGAATCCATTTTCTAGCCACTTAGTACAACGGTTGTCCCCCAGTTACTGCAGCATATCCTGAAAACGCACATCATTAAAACACACCATCGTTGTTACAGCAATATGATGCACTTCTGACGCGTACACTTTCTCGATCGCTAGTGGACAGGGTGGTGGAGGCAAGGTTAATATTTATTTTACGCACGTATATTGTTCGCGGGTAAGCCCACCTCACCTAACCTATTCGTAAATCGTCGAATTTATTTAACGCTGAGTTCTGCTAATGAACACAGTGCAGAGAGTAACATAAGTATAATAATAATATCGTATTTATATATACAAGTGTACGGAAAAGATAAAATACTAGCAGTGTATTGTAATATGTACAATTGATGTATATAGATAACTAACCTACAGCAGTAACCCCATACACACCGAAATACCGAATAAAGTGAATATAAAACAAAAAATGCGTATACGGTAAATTTATGCATTCATAATTTATATAGGCGCACGTGTTTCGTGCCAAAGTACATGTATAAAGTACTACATATTATATTTGGTGAATTTCCGTACCGCGCAATCAATCGTCGTATAATGTAGGTACGTGTCATAATATTGTGTAGCTGGTGTACCTATATATGTATGAATAAAACTGTATGAAACTATAATTTATTTAATAATAATAAATTATATTGGTCAATATCTTTTTACCAAATTGTCATTGCATTATTCAATTGAAGTTATTACATTAAATAAAACTATAGTGCAGCTCATATTTTTTAGTTAATTGCATTAATTTGCAGTTGTTGCAGTCTTGTACTGAAGATCAATATAAAATTATGTTATTATAAGTACCTCTACTTATGTTATTAAAACCCAATTTTAAATATTTCAACAATGCACCCGTGCTATATAGCTAAGTATAGAATAATAAAATATTGTTTTAGAAATAGATAAAAATTAAACATTTAAAAGCTTCGCCCTGTGGTGCATATTTACCTAGCCACTGTCAATAACAAGGGTTCATGTTTTTAGCTAAACACGCACGGGGACCCCCTCCTTCTTCTCCGTCGATCATATTCATATAAACGGTGCATAATAAAAACTATAAAGAACATTTATAGTTTTAACAACTAGTTATAGGTATAACATTGAACTCGTATTTCGTTCATATTGGTTACTATTTTATTTTTAATTTACTGTACATGTATAATATGGTTTACGAGAAGTCGGAAAAATTTTACTATTCAAAAAAATGTATAAACAATATATTATCGAATCAAAATTGTTAATTATTTCTAAATATATATTATGAATATAATTAAAATACACTGCATTGCAAGTTTGACGGCTAAAGCCTTTTACACTATTCCAGGCGTCGAACCTCTGTTAGTGGTTTGAATTTATTGAGTGATTTTATTTTTTGAAATAATTAATTAAAATACATTTCGAAAACGTAATATATACCTATTTATGTCTACACTACAAATCATTTTTAATTAAATTAAATTTAAATTATGCTGGATCACTATAGTTTATACGTTAGAAAAATAATGGTAATTATATAAAACTCCTATATCTACCTATCTAAACTCGATTTTTTTTTTTTTTTTTGTAGTAGGTATCCTCAATCGATAATGATAAATAGAAAACCGATCATTTCGAAATATATTTTTAGACACGAAAAATGGTTATGCGGTAATAGAGAAGAGAAAGTGGACAAAGTATATAGTATATATGACTATGACTATACGATGGTACCTATTGTAGTCTATAGGTACATTTAAACTCTGAGCAGAATTATTGGAGACGAATCGAGAAAGCGGCAGCTTTGGAAAAAAAAAAAAAAAAACAAGCGTGTTGCTAACGGGCTATTATGCATACCGTGTGCAACCCAGCGGCGTAGTCGTCGTCGTCGTCGTCGGTTACGTCTTTCTCGCGGGTAGCGGCGGACGTGGTGGCGCGGTGCGCGCGACGACCACGGCGGCGGTTAACGTGCTACTGAGCGAGTTCCGGCGATACGCGCTACCGCGGCACGGCGGCTCTACGGCCCCACGACGACGACGGCGGCGGCCCGGGGGATTGATCGAGAGATCGAGCGGAGCGACGTCGCCGGTACGCTCGGCGTGTAGTAGAGCAAGCGGCAAAGAGGTAGAGCCGGCGTGTGTGCGTGCGTGCGGCGGGGGACCGGGCGCCGTCTAGCGGTGTCCCGGGCCGCGCGCGCGTCGTACATCGCAACCGCTGAATAGGGAACGAGGAGGTTGGCGGCGCACACGCGCACGCACGTATGAGTGTTGGATATGGGAATAAAAAAAAAAAAAAAAATTACAACGAAAAAAGACGTTGGCCGCCCCCCCCCCCCGTGACCGCGTCACTACGACTACACTATACTTATATAATAGTAGTCACCGTGCGCCGCACAGCCGAAAAAAAAAATTTTAAAAACTACCCCCACCCAATATCGAATTTACAGGGGGGGGGCGGAGGGTATTGATAATAACAAAAGTGTATACGATAGATAAGTAGTAGTAGACCTATGCGTATATATATTATTATTATATAGGAACTATAATATTATATAGCTGCAGGTGATCGTGTCGACGTCAAACAGTCGTCGAGGAGGGTGTGGGAATGCGGTATACAATATACATATAGAAGGTCATGTATTAATGGGACACATTTCATCCAATCGATAAGGCTCGTTTCCTCACTTTTATATATATATATATATATATATATATATTATATATACATAAATATATTTTCCAATATAAATATAGCAAATGTGGGGGGGGGACGATGGTCATGGGGCAGGGGAACGTGCCGGTTAATATGCGATCATTTGACGTAAATATTTTATTAACCCCTCAAAAACTTCAGCCATCTTCTTCTCCAACAAAAGCACTCTTAACACCCCTAAACCCAAAGTTCTCAACACTCCGGTTAGCTGGTCCCACTCAATAAGATACCTGGGTGTTATCATCGACAGGAACCTCAATTTCTCTGCCCACGCCAAGTTCGTCGTAAATAAAACAAAAGCTGCAGGCCACCTTTTCTTTCCCATGCTTAACAAGAAAAGCCCTCTCTCCGTCAGAACCAAGCTCTACATTTTCAAAGCCTACATGCGCCCCATTCTAACATATGCCTCCCCCTCATGGGCTTCTAATATTTCCAACTTAAACTGGTTCCGCATAGAAGCTGTCCAAAATAAAACTCTCCGACAGATCACCGACCTCCCATTCTTCGTTAGTAATCACTCCATCAAGAAGTCTACCCACATCCCGTCCATTCGTGAATTCATAAATGCCACCTCCACTAAACTCCAACTCTCGATCTCTTCGTCCCACTTCCCACACATAAAATCGATCTCGACCCGTCCCGGCTTACTCAACGGCTGCAAAAGAAACTGTCCTCTTAAATTCTAAAATTTCAAACCTCAATATTCGCCCCCTCATCACGTCTAAATTCCCTAAAACATCCGACTCTCTGGAAGAAGCTAAAGATTGAGACAGAGTACCCCCCCACAAAGCAAGTCAGTCAGTTTCGTTGAAAATTTGTTTGTTCGTTGGTTGGATATGAAGGTAACCATGTGAATCGGGAATTTCCTAGAAGTATTTGCGAATTGGCGGACGGCATTTACCTCGTAACCTCTGGAAGTTAGCTCGTTGGAAATCTCCGACTCGGTGATATCCAGAGGGAGGCCTTTAAAATACTTCATATCATTCAGAAACTTCTACTATCAGCCCAACACTGCCCTGACCCAACAACTAAAAAGTTAGTGCTAAACTCGTCTTATCAATCTTAAATGATTTCAACCCTACACCTCAAAATGAATAGTATCAACATTCTCTTCTGGAACTGCAACGGTATCTCTTCAAAAATCCCCGAACTAGAAACATTCATAAAATCACACAACATAGATATCTTACTCTTAAGCGAAACCCGCCTAAAACCCTCTGCACCTCTAAAAATTCAAAACTACCACACCTACCGTACAGACCGCCCACCCAGACCCAGAACTCCAGCCTCGGGAGGTACTGCCATCTTGGTGCACAAGAAAATCGTACACCAATTCGAAAACACCAACACCCGCATTGACTCCACATCGATATCCTTCAAGCTAGGCAACGCCCTCTGTCGTATATCCTCTATTTACAATAGCCCCCACGAACCACTCACAACAAATGATTTAGATATCCTCACCAACCACGGTGGACTTTTTGTGGCGGCAGGTGACCTTAACGCCAGCACGCGTATTGGCACAGCGACACGAATAACCAACGTGGCAGTTTTCTTTTCCGCCATATGGAGCAAGCCAACTCCTACAATATCTGCGCCCCTATGTCACCAACTCATTACCCATACAACAGGGTCCACTCCCCCGACGTTCTGGATATCGCGCTTATCCACCTCCCACATCTGAGCTATCAGCTAACCAACCACAACGAGCTTTCATCAGATCACAATCCCGTCCAAATCACCATTATCGACTCCCCGATCACAGCCGGCCCACCACAACGCAAAAAGATAATTAAATGGAACAAATTCGAAGAACACATAATCAACAACATGCCCAAAAAACTGCCAACCATCTCAAGCATAACAGCAATAGACCGTGAAATAAATACCCTCTCGAACCTCATACATACAGCAATAGAGACCCACTCATATTTCCCGAACATCCTAAAACTTCAATCACCGTTCTCTCCAGATATCATGCTAGAATACGAAACCAAACGCATCCTCCGCAAAGAATGGCAACGTACCCATGATCCCCGAACAAAAAATCTTTACAATGCCCAAATAATTTACGTAAAAAACCTACTCATAGAACACCGAAAAACCCAATGGGACAATTTCGCCTCCTCCCTGTCCTTCAGACAAGTCAATTTACAAATTTAATCGGTGCCTCCTACATAAAACTTCGCCTACACTCCCCCTAAAAGCCCCCAACGGTACAAAAATATTCGATGACCACTCAAAAGCCGAACTCCAAGCACCATAGAACAACAGTTTGAAAACAATCCTGGCCCCGAACTCCAAGAAGTGAACAACGCCACCACACTACTCGAACTCCCCCAATATCCCTCCTCCTCAGATTTCACATCACCAAAAGAAGTATGGGACATCATCCAACGACTCCCCCAATCTAAAGCACCCGGCCACGACAATATTACCTACAAGGCTCTCAAACACCTACCCAAAACTGCATCTACTCTAATATCCTCTATTTTCAACTCCTGTCTCAGATTCTCATACTTCGCGAAGTCCTGGAAGAAAGCCATAATTATCATGATCCCCAAGCCAAGAAAGGATCACATGATCCCAAACAACTTCAGGCCCATCTCACTTCTCACGTCACTATCAAAAATATTTGAAAAAATCATTCTGCACAGACTAAACAAATACCTCAAACCCAGAGAAGAACAGCATGCTTTCCGTCCTGGCCACTCAACCACGCCCCAACTTATTCTCTTCATCGACCACCTAAAAATGAACAAATCTAACGGGGAAAAAACCGCAGCGGTCTTCCTGGACATGGAAAAGGCGTTTGATAGAGTATGGTATCCGGGTCTACTCTACAAACTGCTCAAAGCAAATATCCCCAACAAACTCACCAAACTAATAGCATCCTTCTTCCACGGCCGTACCTTCCAAATCAAAGTCTCGTCTCACCTCTCTCTCCCAAGAACTATTGAAGCAGGCGACCCTCAAGGGTCCTGCCTTTCCCCCGCACTCTACTCACTGTACATTAACGATATCCCCACTTGCCACCAAATCAAAATCGCGTTGTTTGCGGACGACACAATGTTTTTCGCAAACACAGCAAACCATAAATATGCAATACTCCGCCTCCAAAAACAGATCGACATGACCACCGCCTGGATGGAGAAATGGCGTCTAAAATTAAATGTGGCAAAGACAGTGGCAGTAATCTTTGGCTCCAATTTACACAGTAAAAATAAATCAAACTTTAAACTAAATATTCATGGACAAACAATCAAATGGTCTCCGCACGCTAAATATCTAGGGATCACACTCGACCAACACTTGAACCTCCACAAGCACACCTCAAACACCATTCAAAAAGTTCGTTGCGCGCGCGCGGCACTATATCCAGTCCTAAACCATAAAGTCCTATTCCACTAAAGACAAGATTAACCATATTTAAAATATATATAAAACCAATCATATTATACGCTGCTCTCGCCTGGAGAAACACCTTGAGCCCCAAAAATTGGAAAAAGCTCGAAGCATTCCACAACACCTCATTACGCATAATGACCGGCGCCCACTACCTCACAAACAACAAAAACCTGCATACATCTACCGGATCCCTACCCCTCCAAGACGAAGCCCTAATAATCTCAAAAACAATCGCTGTCAAACTCTCCAGATCCAAATATCCCCATCTAAACTCACTAGTAAACAGCAAATAATTCAAAGCATCACTTTATCATACCTACCTCAAACAGAGTGAAGAGGCTCAAAGCCTGGTACTCTTTTATAGGCCCTCTAGGCTGTCCACCCAATGATATATGCTATATATACTGAAGATATACGGATGGTATCATGATCGATGGCGATCTCTATGGAGGTCAAGCTCATGACCGTGTCTAGTACGACCTGACGGTGAACGATGCGGCGGTGTACGAGGAGCACGGCTCTACCCCGGCGTGCTGATCGTGCAGCCCGTGGTGGGTCGTCGGTACGGTGAGTCATGAAATTAGGTATTTTTAGTGGAATAATTGGTTTGAGTATCGTTTCGCCCAGCAGGACGATAACAATTTTTGTCTGGATTATTAGAGCCTGGAGTTCGTTGATTTTTTGTTGAATGCCGTTAGCGTTCCAGAATAGTATTCTGAGAGGCTGACGATTCATTATTGTTGGCTGGGAGAAAGGAGGTTGATGAAGGGGTTGATTATTGAAACTGCTACCTCCTTTGGGCTGTCGATTGTCGACAGCGACTGGAGCAGATCTTTTAATAGATTTAGTACTTGAAAGATGCTAATGGTGTTATTCTCGACGGGAGCTTGGTTCGATTTCCCTGTGACTGATGCGTGGGTGGCAGTTTGGGCTAAGTTGACTGTAGATGGAACGTTTTGCGTGGAAGGAGGAAGTTGGGTTGGATATTTCACAGTATTTTGGTTGACTGGTTTTGAGGATTCAAGAACATGTTTATAGTAAAGACATCCCCGAAAATTTGAGGTTTGATCACCTCCACAATTACAGCACATGGGAGGTTGATCTCGCGTTTTTGGGCAAGCCTTAGCAGTATGCTCTCCACTGCATTTAACACAACGTAGTTTTTCTCCACAGTTTTGCCAACCCTGGCCAAATTTTTGGCAAAGGAAACACTGGGATAATCCCGATTTTCTAAAAGTTTCCACCATGACACGAAGAACATGTAGCGTATATCAAATATGTTAGTAGCCTGTAGCGCTATTCTGTAACTCGATAAGCTTTTATCGCCAAGAGTCGTCAACGACTACTAATCTAATTTCACATTTCGTATCGAATTTCCTTAACGCAATTGCGATTCTGTAGTATCAGTTATCGCTAATTTATCGTTACAAAAATTATTTTTTTGTTTCCGAAATTTTCGTTAACTATATAGTTAAATCCAAAGAGTTTCATTTTATTGACCAATCAAATACTAACCTGATGATATGTGATAAATGTGGTATTTTTTTATCACTTATATCATGAAAATTTCTGTAAAAAGTAAACCAATACCAAATTCAGTATTTTGCAGATGTTTTATCGTATTTCCGAGTTATTAAGTATTCCCAGTATTAAAGTAGTAGTTAGTATTAAACACTAAGACCTACATTATAAGATGAACGAGAGGTAGGTGAATATTATACTACAGTAATGTATAAAGTTAAATATATTATATGATTGAATATATTTAATATAGTTCACTTTAAAATTAATAATATACACATATTTTTTGCAATATTAATCAATTCATATATTTTAATTTATAATAACACTGGTTTTAGCAGTAGATACCTAGACCTAACATACACAATGTGTGTACATCTATTATTATATTGTGTATATCTATTATTAATACAATTAGCAGTTTACTTGACACACTCTTGGACAGCTTCTGCTATAGCAGTATTTTCATAAGTATAGCAGTAATTTCATTACATATATCACTACTGCCATAGCAGTAGAATAATCTTTGTTAAATAAAACCCACTACTGATTTTTAATGATTTAAAATGTGTTCATTATTATAGCCGTATACTGCTAAATACCGTGCTAAATATAATTCTAAAAAGGAATGTAAAAACACACTACTGCTGTCATTACACAACCTAGTTATGTATTATTGTTGTTATTAAATTTACAATTCTTTTTTTTTTTTTGAACCAGTATTTTTTGCAATGGACCTCCCACCAAAAATAGTATTCCAAATCCATACCTACTCGAAAATCTCACAAATGAACTATCTTCGGATCATTCTCCGATCATTCTGGACCTTTTCCACCGCTCTTCTCGATCTGCTCCTCCCAAACCAGCTATCTCAACAAACTGGAAGCAATTTGAAGTCGACATGTCAAACTCACCCCTTCCTTCAATAAATACCTCTTCCCCAATCACACATAGACTTGTCAATCAGTAAAATTACAGACCTTTTTAAAAAACTCATTTCAAACAACTCAACTAATCTTACGAGCACTGATGAAAAGCATGTCATCCCCAGATTCATTCAAAATGAAATCACTAAAAACCACGCTTGAGGAAAGCGTGGCAAAGATTCACGGAACCTCAAACAAAATCAGCCCTTAACAAACAAAATGTTTTTGTGAAAAACCTCCTCCACACTCTTCACGAAAATAAATGGTCAAACTTCTTAGGCACCATAGAAAACAGCGCCGAAGAATGGCCGAGGCTTTATAAACTAAATCGACGTCTTCTGAGGAAAACCCCAGCCGAACTACCTCTTATCAATAGCGCCGGTGATCTACTGTACGACCATCTGCATAAAGCAGAACTTTTTGCAGACACCATGGAACATCAATTTTCTTCCAACAACACCCCACATCCCAAAGATGACTTCATTATCTCTACGGTCAATAACTACGGTATCCAAAATCATGAAAAGCCTTTTTTCTTCACTCCATGAGAAATCTGGAGCACCATCCGTGGACTTCCTAACAAAAGCTCTCCTGGACCAGACGAGATCCCAAACTGCGCCCTCAAGCATTGCGGCAAAAATTGTATTCTCTTGATTTGCAGAATTCTCAATGGCTGCATGCGTCATGAATATTTTCCTCCCAAATGGAAATTAGCCTCAATAGTAATGCTGCCTAAACCATGTAAAAACCTCAAGCTACCCTTAAATCACCGTCCCATATCATTACTGAATACTCTCTCTAAAACTTTCGAAAGACTCATTCTAAACCGTCTCAACACCTATCTTATTCCTAAAATCAGGCCAGAGCAATTTGGATTTCGCTACCAACACAGCACAACTCTTCAGTTAGTAAATGTTCTCGATGATATCATTAAATGATCCAAAAAACACAAAACTGTCGCAACACTCCTAGATGTGGAGAAAGCTTTCGATAAGGTTTGGCACCCCGGCCGTATCTTTAAGCTCATCTCATCAGGAGTTCCTTGCCAACTAATAAAGCTCATAGTATCCTTCCTCACTGACAGGAAATATCAAATCAAAGTGGGAACCTCTCTTTCTACAAATAGAACCTTAAGGGCAGGAGTCCCCCAAGGCTCGGTCCTCTCACCACATCTCTTTGCGCTCTACATCAACGATATGCCACTCCACCCAAAGTCAAAAATGGCCCTTTTCGCAGATGACACACTTTTATACTCCATCAGCAGAAGCAACAAAACATCAGTCAAAAATCTCCAGCTCCAGATTGACAAGATGCAGCCATGGCTAGATCTATGGAAAATAAACATCGATCCGTCCAAAACCTCAGTTATTGCTTTCTCAAATAAGAGTACCTTCCACACCAAAAAACTGAAAATTAAAGACGTCCCAATCCAGTGGTCTACCCACATCAAACACCTCGGAGTTCACATTGATAAAAATTTCTCATTTGCCAAACACATCAAAGTCACTATCGGCAAGGTGTACGGAGCATACAACATCCTGTTCCCACTTTAAACCACAAAAGCCCTATCCCCTTCTCCATGAAGCTATACATATACAAATCATACATCCGTCCCATCCTTACCTACGCCAGTCCCGCATGGGCATCCAATA
Organism: Pemphigus obesinymphae; assembly: GCA_025469235.1. NCBI lineage: Eukaryota > Metazoa > Arthropoda > Insecta > Hemiptera > Aphididae > Pemphigus > Pemphigus obesinymphae. The sequence continues at coordinate 91,588 of JAIPRL010000281.1, read as the reverse complement.
TCTCCTATTCCCAATGGAGAAAAATTAAATCAGCACAAAATAAAATACTCAGGACCGTCACAAATCTCCCTTGGTACGTCTCAAATGACACCATCAGATCTACACAAAATATCCAAACCATAAAAGAATTTATAACCGCATCAACCTCATAACTCAAATCAAAAATTACTCTCTCACAATTCAAACATATACATGAAATTTCAAAAAGACCAAACATTCTACATTCAAAACTCCATAAACCTCTAACCTTCTAAGGAAAATTCTGAAAATAACAAAACCATCTCTATAAACTTAGACACCACTTCATACTCTCTGGTAAAAAAGCCATAAGCTTGGTACAGAGTAATTTCAACAAAGCAAAGAAAAAGCAACACCAGTCATCATTCCGTTCAGCGCAGCCGAGGAGAAAAGACGTCCGTCATTCAAACGGCTCCTGTAAAGACTTCGTTTGGGACTCGCTCCCGTTCAGCAAGGCCCCTGGCCTCAGTACGTATCGTGCGCAGCCGCAAAAGTATCTCGCGGCTTCCAACGCGACCGCGTAGGAAACATATCCCACACGCAGCCGTAGAGTTTAGCTCGCGGCTGCCAACGCTACTCCGTAGGAAAATCATATTCCACGGAGCCGTAGAGTTTAGCTCGCGGCTCCTAACGCCTCCACGTAGGCAAACCATCCCGCGCCGTTCTCCAGCATTCAGTCCATCTGCTCTAGCATATTTCCTCAAGTACCGTACCGGCGGATTTTCCGGCCCCCAAAATTCAAACAAAACCATGGGTAATAGGAAAAATAAAAAAGGTGGCCCACGCCCCGGCGCTGACCCCTCTATTCTACGTCCACCCAAGATCAAAAATGCCGAATCCCCATCTACCTCTCGTAGCCGCTCCCCGATCAAAAACTGAAACCCGTCATATTCGTCCTCTAGCTCTTCGGACTCGGACTCCTTGTCCGACATGGACATAGCCAACCCACCACCAACATCATACGCCTCAAATTCTACAACAATCAAGCTACCAAATCACGTAAATTCCGATACTAACCAAAGTAACCCGAAAACTCCTTCCAGCACAGAATCTAAACCATTTATCCGCATCCCCCCGATTTTCATCAATTCGTCTTCCTGGCGCTCTGCCGCACCTACCATCTTCAAAAACCCCGAAATAACTCCTGAAAACATCACTGCTCAAGCCACTTCCGACGGATCAATAATGATCAAAATCTGCGATGTGAAACATTTCCGTTTCATCCAAAAAACCCTCCTTAACCTTAAAATCCAATTCAAATCGACCAAACTCCCAGACGAACGCCCTCTAAAAGTGGTACTTTGGGACATTCCAACTGACATTTCAACGGACGAACTAAAATCCGAACTAGTAAATCTAAATTTTAATGTTAAATTAGTAAAACGATTAGGCCCAGAAAACAAACCTATGCCACTGTGTTTAGTGTTTCTTGAAAACGACCCAAACTCAAAGTCAATCTTCGACCAAACCTACCTTTTCTTTGTAATAATTTCAGTAGAATCATATAGACAATCAGGCCCTTCTCCGGATTTTTCATGTCAGAGCTTTGGCCACAGTTCACTGAACTGTGTAAACTCTCCCCGCTGCGTGAAATGTGCTGGTCCGCATGCAGCCAAAGACTGCTCCAAAACCATCGACCAGGAACCATCATGCTGCAACTGCGGTCAAGCCCACACAGCAAACTACCGTGGCTGCCCATTCTTCGTACACGTTTCCAACATTTCGAAAACCCAAAAACCCCAAACCGAACCTGCCGTCATCAACAAAACACCTCCAAGTCTACCCGCCCCAACTGTAATTTCCGTCCTACCAACTGCCCCATCAACTCTAAATTACGCAGATGCAGCCAAATCCAAACCTATCCCCAGTAACCCTCAGATCATTAATGTTCTAACAGAGCTATTAACTATCATCTCCACCTCAGACAACCAAAAGGTTCTAATGACTGCCACGATAAAATCATTCATCACCCTGCTTTCTTCGCAATGACCAATCAATTCAAGGTCTTACACTGGAACGCAATTGGAATCCCCCACAAATTAAACGAACTCATCGCACTAACCTCAGAAATTAAATTAGACATAATCCTACTTAACGAAACTCATCTCAAACCTATTCTCAAACTGAAAATTCCAAATTACATTACTTATAGAAACGATCTTCCCCTAACTCGTGGCCGACCAGCTCACGGAGGAACAGCAATCCTCATTCATCGTAACATTGTTCACCTGCAAGTCTTCTTCAGCACTAAACTTCAGTCTACTTCTCTACTAATACAAATAAACGGTAACACTTTCTTAATTTCCTCAGTTTATAATTCACCAAATGCCACCCTACACCCCTCAGACCTCGATCTCCTAACCAACAGCGCAGAACACTTTATCATAGCAGGTGACCTAAACTCCAAACACGCTCTCTGGAATAGCCGGCGCACCAACGCCGCAGGTAGGATTCTATACAACCACTCAACAGCAACTACTCTATCATAGCCCCGGATCCTCCTACCCATTTTCCATCATCACCGAGATACAAACCCGATGTCCTGGATATCGCCCTTACTAGGACACCCCTTTTAATCAAACTTACCAATCTCAACAGGCTCTCATCGGATCACAACCCTATACTTCTCGAACTTTCAGACTCGCCCATTTCAAACTTGCCCTCTATCTCAAACAACTGCATTAACTGGAGCAAATTCTTTAATATCCTAAACACTGATAAATCTGATATAAACCCCACCATCAATTCCATTTACGACATAAACACAGGCATCGAATCATTCACAAAATCCATCCAATCTGCCCTTGACTAAAGCTCTTACTCCCGCAATTCTAATAGGACTCAAAATGCAATACCCCCCGAGATTCTGGTAGAAATCAGGGAGCAAAACCGACTACGGCGAAATTGGCAACTAACCCGCGACCCACAACTAAAACGAGCCCTAAACTCCAAAATCAAATTTGTTAGTGTCATTCTCAAAACTCATAGGCAAGACGAATGGGACAAATACTTAAACTCCCTCAATCATAAAGAAAACTCTATTTATACCCTGAATAAATGCCTACTCAAGAAAAAGCCAGCCGCCCACCCCATACTCGGCCCAAACAGGCTTGTTTTCGCTGCCGATGAAAAGTCGGAATTATTTGCCAATTCACTAGGAAACCAATTCACCCTAAACCCAGGTCCAGCTCTCCCAGAGGTGTCCTCGAACATCTCGATTCTGAAAAATACTTCTATTATAAACTCAAAAATATTCACTTCTCCCGGAATCATTCAAAAAATAATAGCCACTCTCACCAAAAATAAAGCACCAGGATTAGACAATATCACAAATTCGGCCCTTAAATACTTACCAAAAAATAAAATACTTACTCACACTAAACTAATAAACGGCTGCTTTAAATTCTGTTATTTCCCAAAAGCTTGGAAACTATCCTACATCATCACTACCCCAAAACCAGGCAAAAACCTCCAACTCCCAGAAAATTATAGACCTATAGCCCTCCTCTCATCTCTCTCCAAGATTTACGAAAGATTAATCCTCTACCATCTCAAATCTTCCCTGGCCGGTAAAATTAGAGACGAACAATTCGCTTTCCGTCAAGGCCAATCATCAACCCACCTGCTTACCAATCTATCCAACCACCTAAGTACCAGCCTCAGCCAAGGCTTCCATACCGCAGCCATCTTCATCGATGTGGAAAAAGCTTTTGATCGGTATGGCATGACGGTCTACTCCATAAAATGTTGATCTTAGACATACCCATAGAACTAATAAAAATCACCGAATCATTCCTCGCGAACAGAACCTTCACTACCAAAATAGAAAACAGCTTATCCACAATCAGACCAGTACATGCAGGCGTCCCTCAAGCCTCCTGTCTCTCCCCCATACTCTTCAATATCTATACAAACGACATGCCATCCCACATAAATACAAACATCCAACTATTCGCCGACGACACCATGTTCACCTGCACAAATAAAAACCCCCGCATGGTCATCATCCAACTCCAACGCCAAACCCATCTGGCTGTCGAATGGTTCAAGAAGTGGCGACTCGGTATCAACGAAGCCAAAATCATAGCGATCCTTTTCAGCCGTAAAGACCCCAAAAATCATACCCTAGTCCAAGAAAGTCAAATACTTAGGTATATTGATGGCCTTCTCAGCTTCGCTACCCAAGTCTCTACTATCTTAAAAAAAGCAACAGTACGTGGCCTTCTCTATCCGATCCTAAATAAGAACTCCCCACTTGCAGCCCGAACTAAAATTAACCTCCTAAAATTGTATGTCCTACCTATCCTAACGTAAGCCGCTGCAGTGTGGTCACCCTTCATTTCGAACAACCAATGGCAAAATCTTGAGGCTGTCCAAACCATCGGAACCCGCACCATCCTAAGTCTTCCAACATTCGTTAGGAACTCAATCACCCTCCCCTCAGCTAACCTCAAGTCACTTAAAGATACAATTAAAGCACTTTCTGCAGCCATGTTTTACAAGGCATCCACCTCCCCATACAACCATATCCAAGTCATCGGCCGTTCAGGCAGCGTCAGGACCTCAAATAAATGTAAAACCCATCCGAGACCACTCTAATAGTCCAACTCTTAACCCTCCATAAATAAAACATCCACCTCAGCAAATCCCTAAAAATTTCCAACCACTAGCAAAGACCCATCGGTCTGGCATAGTTTATAGGCTCTCGCCATCCCGCAGCATAGCATATAACACCAGTCACTCTCCCCGTTAGCTACAGACCCATAGCGCTATTATCCTCCATTTCGAAAATTCTGGAAAAAAACATTCTTAGAGACCTTCAAACACAAATAATAGATAAAATAATTCCGGAATAAGCAGCCTTCAGGCGCGAACACTCCACCACCCAGCAACTTGTCAAACTCGTCGACCAGCTAATAACAAACATTAATAGCCACATTTACACCGCCACGGTCTTCTTAGATATTGAAAAATCTTTCGATCGTGTTTGGCATGAAGGCCTGCTTTATAAAATTTCCCAAATGAACATCTCTCCAAGCATCATTAAAATTATCCAATCCTTTCTCCAAAACCGCACTTTCTCTGCTAACAACGACGGCGCTAAATTCTCCCCACGCCCCATTCTAGCTGGTATCCCACAGGGCTCCTGCCTGGCACCTACCCTCTACCTTATCTACACAAACGATATTAGTAGTAATGATTTGTTCCTTCTAACGCACTAGAAGCCAATATTAGCTAAGTTCAAGGGGGCTTTTCTACATAGGTTTTAGCTGCAATTCATTTATTTCCCCATTTGTACAAAAACATTCCACGGTACTTCCAACAGGTCTAAGCGGCAAATAGTACATAAAATGGACGGTAATTTCCCCGTAAATTTTACAGCAAAAATCTCAGATACTAGACCGTCTCGAATAATTCAATTTCCCTGTAATTTTTTACACGGGTAAAATCGTGAATACTAGACCGTCTCGAATATTTCAATTTCCCTGTAATTTTTACACAGGTAAAATCGTGAATACTAGACCGTCTGGAATATTTCAATTTCCCTGTAATTTTTACACGAGTAAAATCGTGAATACTAGACCGTCTCGAATATTATATTTTTCTCTACATTTTTATCACATACATATTTTTCAATTTATATTATATAAATCAAACCATATATTAAAATATGTATGATAGATTTTTTTCCATATATTACATTGTTTCTGCTTAAATAATTTGAATATTCCTATTGTTTCATGTAGAACCATAGCCTAGTGGTCTAAGGCGTTGATTTTCAGACTCATGTTAATAATAATAATACTAATATAAATTTAATAGGTAGGTACATGTAAGGTAGGTATAA